>JASAMX010028757.1:0-11023 GCA_030248175.1 Microlaimidae sp. YZB2_3
AGAGAAATTATGAGTAAAACATTAAATTGATGCTTATGGCATTCTACTAAATATGTAACAGGTTTTAAAAGTTGGTTTTCTATATTTTAAAATAAAATCTTCCGGGTTTTAGTTCGCATGACCAAGTTTTTAAGGGTGCATTTTTCCAATAAAACAGGGGGCATTTCCAGACTTTAGTACTAAAAACGCTTAAAATGGGGTATTTGGGTTATACCCCAAAAAATACGAATAGAATTGAGTATTAGTATATCAGACAATTAAATACGAAAAACATAACTTGATTTTTTGTTTAATTTTTAAACAAAAAAGTGATCTTAATAGCATAAATTGCATATGCATAAAATTGTCTCTTTTGGTTTATTATAAATGGTCTTATAACTTATCAATACAGATTTAATTTTTCCACCAAATGATCCAAATAATAAGGACTTGTATCCCACAATTAACTATAAAAATCAAGACTTAATCACGAATGTTTTAATTCTCTTCGTATTCTACTGTGTAGTTTACTTTTATCAAATCAGACAATAGCTTTTGGTACACATACACTTGTTGAGTGGGCAGTGGGAGGTTGTGCTTGATTTAAACTCCTATTCTCATTCCCTTCTTTCAATCCACATCCCGAAACTTTAGTACATGACGACAATTTTTATCTCTAAAATTTAAAGTATCCTTCCTAAAAAAATTAGGGGGTTTTGTTTCCGTAATACAAACGCTAATTGGGTATTTTTAAGGAGATAACTCTTTAAAAAGTTTTCTCCCCGTCTCCAATTGGATTGAGGTGGGGGCATATTTTAGCGTCAAATTAAATATATTCTTATGAGTACAAAAAAAAAAGATACCCACTTACGTTAAAGTTCAGGAAAAATAAGGTTTTTACCCAAACGTATTGAGCGGGAGATTATATACCCATTAACTAAGACTTTGGAGCCGTAACAATGGATGGACTGAAAACACGACACAAATCGGAAATTGAGGGATTGCGTGCCAGGGTGGCGGAGCTAGAAGCCGAGAGGAAACATCGGGAACAAAAGGGACAACTGGAACAGCGCGTCCGAAATTTGGAGGAAACGTCCAAGGTCTACAGCCCCATGTTTTTTCTACAATTGTTACGGATGTCTGCCAGCAAGTAAGTCAAGCAGCTCCTACCAGGCTAAAGAATTGTTCGAAGACCATATGGCAAAGCTGGATGCCAAAAAAGAGCAGGACAATTCGCAGTTGTCAGTGGCCTGCCAGAGACGGACGAGACTTCTACCGAGTGAAGGAACGGGAACGAATTCCTGAAGCTGCTGAAACAGGAAGTATAAAGCTGTTGGATAGGCACGAGAAGACAGTGAATGGGCGAGCAAAGCCACGTCTAATGAAAATTAAGTTTGCTTCTCGGGGTGCGCGGATCAAGAAATTGCTCGCTCTGGGAGTAAGCTAAAAGAAAGCAAATTTAGGGGGGTATATCCGCCAGTCATTAACCTATGACCAGCGCATAGCGCAAGCAAATTTAATAAAAACTGTTAGAGGACACCAGGGAAAAAATGCTAACTCTAAGCTCCAAGATACAATAATCAAGGCGATCCTTACATATTTGATATTCTCGAAAAAAAAAAATTTTGAAAAAAAAGAAATAGTCAAAACTCCAGGAATTTCTGCGACCCACTTGCAGCACAGCTCAAATTAAAGCGATATGTTTTAATGCGAGGAGTCTCAGTTCCTTGACGGAGTTTAATATTATCTGGTAATGATGCAACAATATAATTGTTTGAATTTCGATTTATTATTTGTGACTGAGACGGGTAACTCGTGACATAAATAATAAATTAATCAATCCGTTAAATAAATATCATGTAATTCGTTATGATAGGGCAAAAAGAACTATGGTGGCGTTTTGTTAATGATTAGAAATAAATACCAAATCATTGAAATAGAAATAAATCCAAGATTTGCAGATATAGAAATATCGGCCTGGATATACTTTTTAAAGACTTAGAAATTAGAGCCGTTTGTTTATACAGGCGTCTCAAACAACTAAACAAGAGGAGAATTAACTTAGAAACTTACTAGGAACCTCCATTTTATAATTTTGAAGGTACTGTAATACTTTGTGGGGAACTCAATCTCCCGGGATTAGATGGGATAATATGGAAATAGTTTCAAACAATCAAAATGAAGAGAACTACTTTTTTTCTATTCAGTCAATAGGACTTTCTCAGCTCATAAATTCACCCACTAGAGAAAATAATTTCTTAGACCTCATTCTTTCTACTGATGTTTAGATATCTTCAACTCAGCAGATGTAGCACCAAATTTTCTTAATTCTGACCATCTCTCTATTCTATTTGAACTTAATGTTTGTTTGAATAATCAAAGAAATAATATAAATAAACAAAGTTCACCAATTTTGTTGATGCAGACTATGAATCTCTTTTTCTGTTATATGCTTCATATAATTGGGATGAACTTTTTGGAAAATGTTCCAGCGTTGAAGATAAGTGGGCCTTTTTAAACTAAAACTATTAGAAGGTATTAATAAACATGTTCCAGGTAAACTCCATAGGACAAATACTAAAAAGCATAAATATCCAGCAAACATAAGTAAACTCCAGAGAAAAAAATTAAAACTCTGGCACTCAAGAAAAAACAAAAATATCAAAAAAGAATATAAACAAATAAATAAAGATTATATTGAAGCAGTTAAAGAACACAACATTTTAGAAGAGAAAACGCTGAACCAAGGAGATATCCAAAGTTTTTATAAATTTGTAAATAAAAAGATTCAATCAAGATGTAATATTCCTGCTATGCTTAAAGATGACTCCACATATGCGCATGAGGTTCAAGCTGAATTGTTTGCTGGATGTTAGTTCTATTTTTACTAAAGATAATAACATTTTTCCACCATTTAATCCTGAATCATCGGATAAGCTAACTAATTTAGAATTTACCAGCCAAAGATGTGTTAAAAGCTTTTAAAGAGTTGCCAAATAAATTTTTAAAATTCCTGGACTGTATCCCTGCTTATTTTAAAACGTCTTGCAAAAGTCCTTGCTGAGCCTTAGCTAAAATTGTTTAACAAATCATTTCAAACAGGAAAACTTCCAAATGACTGGCTCATAGCATTAGTTATCCCAATTTTCAAAAAAAAATTAAAAAATAGAAAACAAAACTATAGACCAATCTCATTAACCTCATTCTCCTGTAAAACAATGGAGACTATTGTGCGTGATAAACTTTTCTCCTTTTTCCAAAAATTACTGTCCAGGTCACAACACGGTTTTAAGGACAAAAGTTCAACAATCACGCAATTATTAGAAACACTCTATGATTGGACTTTAGCTTTAAAAAACAAGAGATCTATAGATGTGATTTATTTGGACTTTGCTAGAGCCTTTGACACTGTTTCTCATCAAAAACTTCTATATAAACTTGAAAAATATGGAGTTACTGGAAAATTTCTAAACTGGATTCAAGCGTTTTTATCTAACAGGACACTAAAAGTAATAATTATAAACAAGTCTGTTTCTTCGCCTTACAAAGTTACCAGTTCTGTTCCTCAAGGTTCAGTGCTAGGACCATAAATATTTTTGATTTATATTAATGATATAGTAGACTGTGTAGAAAATTCCAAGATTAAGCTGTTTGCAGATGATGCAAAAGTTTACTCTGAATTTTCTACATATGATGAAGAAAACATTAAATTACAATATACTATGCTTTAAAAAGATAAATAAATAGCAGAATGCATTAAAAAAATGGCAACTATTGCTGAAATTAAATTGAAACATTTACATATAAGGATTACACCTGTAATGGACTTTAAACAAAACTATTAAATTAATAATGGATTCACTAAAAACTTTTTATTAATTATTAAAGAATTAGGAAGGTGTGTGTTCTAAAGTTTAAGTTTTTAGCATCACTGTACAAAAATTGCTAACGCACTATGAAGCGTTAACTTTGATTTTTAAACTTCAAAGCGAAGTGTATCTGGAAGAATTTGGTAAGAGTTTATCAATACTATGTCGGGGCCAATGGTAAAATATATCATGTGATTTGAAAAAACCCTGGCTGATGAAGACATAAAATAATAAAATATTAAAAAAAGTTATTGAAGAAAGATATTTTAGATTTTTCATTAAATACCTACAGCTATGAAAACAGGTGGCTTCTTGAGATTTTGAAAATCTTTTTGAACAGAGAACAGGAAATAGACTTATGCCAAATATATGGAAATAGATTTAATAATAAAACAAGGTATCAGATAAAAAAGGTATTTTCTGCTGAATATTAATCAAAACTTCAAAGGCATAAGGAAACTTGAAACTTCAAGTTGAAAATCGTCAGGATAAGTGTCAGAAAATTATTTTCAGAATCCTGCATTTTCTCATCAAATAGTCAAACTCCTTACAGTACTGCTAAAGTCACTTTGAAGAAACTAAGCCAGCAAAAGACTTTTGATGATATCATGTAATACTCTAATATAATGCTCAGGCTTTTAAAGCTTTCACCCATCAAGAGCACCATTTATCAAATAAAGAATCCTTATGTTATCACAACACATAAATTCTTTCAATCCAAAACGACAAACAAGTCTCTTCTCAATTTCAATTTATTTGTTTCGTCCTTAATTTTTAAAATTCTCCATTCAGACTCCTTGCACAATTTTTCTATGTTTGTGCAGATTCAATTTTTCTCTTTAATAAATCGTTACTTAATTTAATGTTATCATTTTCATAATCTATAGTTTTCATTGGACCAACATTTATACTTTTATGCGAGTTTTCTTTTAAACTTTAACTTTAAACTGAAAAACATACCTTATTCTCTGAACTCATCGGAAGGGGGTCAATCAATAATCTCTCTCTGCGTCTAAAAGGACGCAGCCGCGGGAAATCGAAAAGCGGTTGTTGTTTCTTTTGATTGCTTTACAAGGAAGCAACCGAAACTATTCGAGTAGTATTATCTTGCGCAATCTTTTGAAAGTTTTTTCAAAATTTTACATCCCACAGTATTAAAATTATCAGATCGAACAATCATCCAATTAATCAAAATTAATTATAATACTAAAATACTTAAAAAATAAAAAAGTAAAAGCAAAGTGTGTCTGCTTTAAGGTTATTTTAGCTATTGCCGTAGCTAATTGTAAAAGTATTAGTAAAAATTTATGCGGTTTATCTTTTCGATTTGTAAAGGTTAAAAATTCATTGTGAGACCTAAAATTTCCTATGTAAATTTATTCGAAACCCTTGGTTCTGCAAAAATTTTTATAGAATTAAAAAAATAGAAAATAAAGATGTAAATCGGAAACAGATAGTTGCTTTAAACTTCGGAGTAAAGTTTTCTTGAAAGCTTATTTAAAATTAAACGTAAAAGCCCCCAAACAACTTCCCTTTTTTGGTCAAAAACTTTTACCAATACGATTTTTATTAACACCATAAAAAATTTTATTACGTTATCATTTAAAACAAACGACACCAAACAATGAAATAGGCGAAACCGGCGAAAACACTAAATTTCATAGACTCCGACTGATTTATTTTTGATTGAAACGTATGCTTCCGATATTTTCTGCTTGTTATGCGGACTATACCCACTATGCCCATCATTTATTTGGTAAGCGACAGGACGGCATAGCTTGTAAGTTCTCGAGTTGTTGTTGATTTTTGGTATAACAGATGTCATAGCATTTTTCAAGAATATACAATTAAATTAACATTAAAATTATCATCACAAAGTTTAGCTTCATTGTAGAATGTTGTTATATTTTATTTAGGTTGCTTAGAAAAAATATAAGATAAATAAGAACCATGTTAGTATTATTTAATGAATTATTAAAAAGATTATCTTCTATTTTTTGTCTTTTAACAAGCTACCTTTATGCAAATTTCATCTTTCAAAAGTTTTATTATGCTAATTTGACAACAATTGGATTTGGTGTCTTCTTAGAGACTGCCGAACCCATTACACCGCAATGACTTTTCAGTCCTTTTTTTGTTGTTTCATGCCAAAATTATTAGTTTAAAATATATTTTTTCCACTATCAGGTAAAATTTCTGAGACATAGGTAGCTGATTTAATTTTGAACACTTTTTTTATTTTTTGGATGTTTTTTCTGGTTTTTCCAATCGACCCAAAATTTGGTCTAAAAATCAAACGATAGCTAGTTTTGTAATTTCAGTATAAAATTTTAAAATTTCTGTTACACTTAAAGATCAGTAGAGGTTTAAAGTTCTTTTTTATAGTGGCCGAAATTAAGGCGCGAACCATTAACTTTGGCCACTTAGAAAAAACTGGCTATAACTATTGCCAAAACGAACAATAAAAATTTTTAAAAGTTGCAAATTTATCCTTAGGTATTCTTCTTGGTACATATAACTTATTTTTCCCCGTTTGCAAATTTTAATATTTATTAGCAAGACCAAGAATGCATAACAGTAGAAAATGTCCGACTGTGTGTTAAAAAATTGTTCAAATTGTAGGTAGATTATTCCACGGTGTCGATTTTTTTATCACGTAAAAAATCCCCAACGACTTGTGGAATAATCTACAATTTGTTGAATAATCTACATGATAATTTTTCTACGCAATACTGTAGAAAATTCCACGTTTTTGCTTGAATTTCCACATGTAGATAATTCTACATTTTATCTTGCGCTTGTAAACAAACAAAAAATGCGAACGGAAATTTCTACAAAGATCTGTGGAATAATCCACTGTTTTGTTGACAACCCACATGAAAATCTTTCCACATAACACTGTACAAAATCTTACGCTTTTTGATGGAGTTTCCACATGTAAAATGTGAAATAATCCATACGGTGGAATATTCAACATGTTGACGGAGCATTTGCGAACAAAAAATAACGAAATATGGAAAAAATTATAGAAAGTCGTTTTATTATATGAAACAAATTTACTAAATTGTTTTTATTATGTCAAAACCGTTTTGTTTTAAAGAAATTGAAAGATAAGCGACTGTCTTGCGTCTTACAAAAGCAACAGCAGACGTGTTCGAGTTGCTACTTCTATCTTGTGAGGCCGGCGTCTCAGAAGATAGAAGCGCTTTAATAAAGGTTTAATTGTCAGGGTTTATTTTATGATTATTTTTATTTCAACTGTACGTGTTTTAGAAATTATTTATTCCACATTTTAGTTTAACAATAACTATTTCACGTTTTCATTTTGCTCCGTCAACATGTTGAATATATTCCATATTGTGAAATATTCCACCGTGTGGATTATTTCACATTTTACATGTGAAAACTCCATAAAAAGCGTAGGATTTTCTACAGTGTTATGTGGAAAGATTATCATGGCCGGAATTCACAAAGAGGGATAATCCTCGGGCTAGTTCGGTGTTAGTTAATCCGGACAAATTACAGTATAGGTTTCCGTATACCTGGGGCTAAGTGTGTTAAAATTTCATTAAACGATAAAAAAGATATAAAAAGCAAAATTTAGAGGAATTATTTGGATAAAAAAACGATAAACTTTTAAATCTCTATTAAATAATTGCAAATTTGTGTAAAAAGTGGCAGAACAAAATATTGTAAATATATGTTAAACAATGAATTTTTCAAACAAAAAAGAAATAAAATTAGCTTGAAAACCTACTGTAATTTGTCCGGATTAACTAACACCAAGTTAGCCCCTTAATCGACCGTAGTTAATCAGGGGGCTAGAACCGGATCAACTAACACCGAGCTAGCCCGAGGATTATCCCTCTTTGTGAATTCCGGCCCATGTGGATTCTCAACAAAACTGTGGATTATTCCACAGATCTTTGTAGAGATTTTCGTTCGCATTTTTTGTTTGTTTACAAGCGCAAGATAAAATTTAGAATTATCTACATGTGGAATTCAAGCAAAAGCGTGAAATTTTCTACAGTATTGCGTAGAAAAATTGTCACGTAGATTATTCAACAAATTGTACATTATTCCACAAGTCGTTGTGGATTTTTCACGTGATAAAAAATCGACACCGTGGAATAATCTACCTACAATTTTAACAATTGTTTAACACACAGTCGTAAATTCTCTACTCTTATGCATTTCTTGGCAAGACTTATTAAATAATTATCTGAAAACCTTTAAAAAACTTGTTTTAATAATAACCTGTATTTTTTGTTGAATTTTTTTGGCTTAAAAAAACGTCAAAAAAAGTCAAACGAGCAAAAAATTCTTTATAAATACGGTAGTACGATGATATTTGAAAACAGCAAAAAACGGCAGGTTATTTTATCTAAATTTTAAGATGGCCAAAATTAACGGAATCTTAAAATGCGCAGTTAAATAAACGCATTGCAAAGTGATTTTGAAGAAAATATCAAAACATCAAAGATTCATCCAGTTACTTTTGTGCTAGTTCTTTTGTGTTTTAAAAATAAGCCAATATTCTAAAACTGTAAATTCGTGGCCGAAATTAAGGCCTCGCCGAAATTAAGTCAGATACCCTAAGCCATGTTTAACTTTTTTGGCGATCGGTGCAGATTTGTAAATTTGTTTTAGAACAGAAATTAATATCGTGACACAAAAACCCACAAACAAGCTAGCGATGTCGGTTTGCAGTGCAAACCATTAAATTCATGATATACGGTAAATGTTATTTTGCTATGCGGAAGTTAAGCTTAAAAACTACAATTTATTTCTTTGCAATACAGTATTTTTAAACGTAAAAACAGACAACACAACGTTTGTAAGATTTCATACCCTAAAAATTTCTTTACACTCAAACAACTATGGAGAATCACAACGATTAATTCCATGTACACAAAGGTCTAAGAAGAATGGAAAATAATTTAAATAGACCAAAAATAACCAAAAAATAAGAAAAAAAGTATTTACAACCGGGGCTGTTTTTTTAGAATAATTGTTCTATGTTTAATTGTTATTTTCGTGTATTATAATCTTGTTTTTTTCGTTAACCAAAATCATTTACAAATTATTCTTAAATATTCTGACAACCTTTGTGTACATTAAATTAACTGTCGTGATTCTCCATACAAATTTTTTTCTCGATTGCGTTCTTACAGCTTATTATTATTACACCTGAATTAATAGCAAAAGTGATGATCAAAATTATTGATTACAGTTAGATAATGTGAATTTTAAACTTATTCATCATCATAACGTTTTTTATTTTGTTTTATTTTATTTTTTTGAAAAATGCTTTAAGAATATAAAACATAAAAAATGACGATTTCCTATGGGAATATGATACTGAAAAGATGTGAACTACTGTAGCCTACTAGCCCGAGGTTGATGAACGTAAACTATAGTAAATTATCATTTAGCTTGGGAGTTGCTTACTGAATAAAAAATGTAGACCATATGATAACGATTTTTTCTCCAGAACTAATTGGACAATTAAACTATAAAAAAACTGCAATTACAAATTTACGAATTACGAATTACAACGTTGTAGTTATTATAGTCGTATAAAATCACAATTAAAAAACAAAATTATGCTTTTTAAAAATCGCGAAATCGCCATTTTTTAATTTATAGTTGTTGTTTTTCACATACAAATGCCACTTTTTAATTTAAAAAGTAGTAATTTTGTAATTGTAAAATAATGCTGTGCGAGCATAATTTTATTAAAAATGCTATGTTATCCGACTATGAGAACTACGGGAATTATTGTCAATTTGGTCTTTCCAAATAAAAAATTATAACAATCTAGGTCTACATGTTATTTAGTGAGAACCCCGACAAACCAGATGCTAATTCAAGTCCAAACGCTCATTTCGGACGCACTAAACCCGAAGGATATCGTGAAGCGACAAATTTAACAAGCCATCAGGTTTTTTGAATAAAATTCGTAAACAGATATTAATTTCAAAAATGACCGTTTTATTTTTGATTTTTCTTACAATGATAAGTCGATTTGCAATTTTCTTTTTTAATACTGTTAATTTCATTTTTTATTTTTTTAATTACAACAATTATAACAACAATGCAATACACAAGAATGAATAGCGAATATTCCTTAAAAATAAACAGGATTATAAATAATTAATATAATTTTAAACAAAAATTAAATAAAAAGCGCTTAATTTTCATTCGTAAGAAGATTTTGTAAATTTCTGTAATGTTTAAGCCATTTCAAATAAATTTGTAAGTGGACTGGTTGGAAGTTTTCCAAAATGAAAATTTGCTTATTTTGTGGAGCGAAAGATAAGGTAAATTAGGTCAAAGTATTTAAAATTTTTAGGCCGTTTCAAACCGCTATACTATTGTAAATAAAGTTTTTAAGGATTGTGCTAAAACACGTTATTTATTTTTTGATTTATCGCTACCTCGTAGCTTTCAGTTTGGTCCACGTTTTTTTTGCGGTCTCGAGTAAATTGTCCCTTTCCCTTCTTCTATTTGTAAAGCCATATTAAAGTTAGTTTTTTAGTCAAATAGGTGACTTGATGCTCAGATTTTAAAATCCGTTGTATTTTTTTTATTTTGATCGTTTATTTTTTATTTTTTAAGGTTAGGTACTTGCTTGACTTACATTTATTCTTTAAATGATTATTTTTTATAAAAACGAAATACCTCGTTTTATTTCCGTTATCTGCTTACCACCAACCAAACCGAGAAATAACGATGCAATCTGCATACTAATATTAAATACGCAATGAAAGCTTTGGAAATTAAAAACCACAATCTTATTGTCCGCCGTGTTTATTTCAAACTACAATTATACCAATTTCTATGATGTCTAATTTTTTTGCAATGTGAAAAGTGTATGCGAACCGAAAGCTTATGCAGGAAATTTTGTTACGTAAATCACTGCTTTAAACATTTTAATTACAACAGTGGTTGGTATTTTACACTACTCTGAGAAGTTACATAAGAGATTTTTTTACCGTCCACTTGCCGGGAAAAGATTTCCTCCCACAAATATACCACAGTAAAATTTCTTTGCGCATGAGCCAGAAAATACTGTCTCAAAATTAAGCTTGATTCATGCTTCGTTTAAAGTTACCGGAAAAAACCAAAAACTTTGATTTTGTGTGATAAAACCTAAATATTATTGGTTTTTC
>JASAMX010028758.1:0-15648 GCA_030248175.1 Microlaimidae sp. YZB2_3
CAGACTGTGCTGGCATGATAGAACTCAATTTTGGTTTAATAAATGCCTTGTATGTGTGTGTAAGTGTTTTTTTTTGGTTTACCCCACGATGTTGCTGTAAGTGCATTTATGATTTTGAGTGCGTGCTTTGTTGTGTGTATTTGCGATGTGTGTGTTAAATGTAAGTTTGGGTTTTGAAAGTGAGCCCCAAGATTTTTGGGTTCCCACCCAGTATCCTGGCCTCCTCGTAGTGCAGAATGAAGCAAAACAACATCATTCAATGCTTTGTTTTCAAGTCAGGACTGTACCAAAACCAGCTACCAGCTGGTACCTTTTTGCCAAAATCAAGGAGTTCCTCCTCTCTTACAAAAAAAAAAACTTGGTTTCACTTGATTTTGCGGGTGAGGGCAGTGCAGCGGATCCCCCTAACACCCCCTACCTCCGCGGCCCCAGTTATGTCTCTCTTGTTAGCTTTTTCCACAGGACGCTCTATGCAATTTCTAAATTATGCAGAACCCAGATTTGTATTGTTTTAACAAAATTAAAAAAACTCCGCAGACGAACACAACATCCATTCAACATTGTTTTTTCGTTAGTTGTTTTACTACTCCTCCAAATATTAAACATTTCTTTTATTAATTAACAGAAGGATGCAAAGATCAAAAATGTATCAAATCAAACCAAATAGTGTGTTATTTAGTAAATAAATAAAAGAAAAACAAGTG
This sequence comes from Microlaimidae sp. YZB2_3, assembly GCA_030248175.1. NCBI lineage: Eukaryota > Metazoa > Nematoda > Chromadorea > Desmodorida > Microlaimidae > Microlaimidae sp. YZB2_3. The sequence continues at coordinate 705 of JASAMX010028758.1, forward strand.
ACAATTGATAAATCACAACAGTTTAAAGCATAAATAGCAGACCTAATTAATACATTAAAAAAAAACAAACACAGAAAAATACAAGGGAAAACAACACTGAAAAGAAAAAAAAACGAAAGTAACATCATAAAATGTTCACGAAACAGTAGAAGCAGACTGTTTTTGCATCTATTTATGTGTTTGTTTGTTCGAGATTTTGCAATACAATTAACACAGGTTTTAATTAATAATTTTACTAAAATGGCCAGAAGGCTGGTACTTTAGAAAGAGCGACAGCACTGACACTCAACACAACAAAAGTTTTAGTTTAAAGTTTAAAAAATTCAATGGATTGGATTGCCTATTTTTTACCAGAATTTCCAGACACCTGGGTGGAGTTTAATTTGTTGCAATTTGAAATGGCTCTCAAAAAAAAAAACAAAACTTTCTTGCATCAATGCGACTACTGTTTCTTATTTGTAGTTTGAAGGAGTCCTGCCTACGTGGAATTATTATCAAAAGAAAAAAAGTAATCTGACCTTAAAGACATGTCAGATTGTTGATAATTTGTATAAATTTTACACTCTTTCTAATCTCACAAGTTTTACTTTTTGCTCTAGGTTCAGAAAATGCCCTACCACCCGATTTCTTTATATTTTGCACCTAAGTGCGGGGGGGGTTAAAAGAAACTGAACTGTATAAATTTAGATTTTCAATTTATTCCACCTTTTTCTGCGTATATAGAAAAGTTTTATATTGATTAATTTATTGTTTTAAAAAGGTTTTAGGTTTCTTTGTTTGTTTTAGTTTTGGTTTCAGTTTTTATTTAAGATTCATATTATATTTTTATAACACAATATGCAAAAAATAAATAGGGAAGCGAAATCATTTAAAATATTAAGATTCACTGTGTAAGGGGGACAGACAACCCCCAAGGCAGGGACGTAACCACGGGGGGCGGGGCGGCCGCCCCCCCGCACACGGTCGGGGGGCAGGGGGAAAATAAGGAGTAGTCTTTTGTGCGGGGGGCTGCCTTCCTTTTCCCCAAAATATGGTCGCCAGATAAGTAGAATTTGAGGGTTTCAAGAGGCTAAAAATTCAAAATTTTCTAGCGCCTTGCTCATCGCTCAAGCAACAACCTATGAAAATAATTTTGCAGCTCTACCCAATTAACCACCAAAAATCAAAAAACTTTTTCCGCTTCGCTTCGCTCAGGCGATACCACTTTATATAATTATCACATCTAAATATCTCCGCTATTTATCTTGCCTAATGCTAAGTGTTCTTTGAGAAGTTAGTACAATATTTTTTATAAGTAATAAGTATTACACAAAAAGCAAAACAAACAATCATCTGACTTGATTTTTGTGTCTCCTCCTTGCTATAAACTATTTAGCCGCCTCTGGCGTTGGCTCGGATTTTTTTTTAATGGAGGTAGGTAGGTACCCTTGAAAAATATGGAGTTGAGAATATGCTAATATGTTTTGGTTTACAATGTGGATGTATCCAAAGGGTCTTAAAGGTCTCTAAATTCTCCTTTTTTTATAAAATGTAAGTATCTGCCAATGTATGCCAATGTAATTTTTAATAGAAAACATGTTTTTACCGCTAAAAACATTAAATAATAAGATTATTTAGGCCAAAAACAGTGTATTATACAGATTGTTTTTTTCGTTTTTCCCTGCTTTTTTAAATATTTTAGAAATTGGTTAATTTTTTTTGTATTTTGTACTACAATCCGCCCCCCCCCCCCCAATAAAAATGAAATTATGGATTCATCCATGCACCAATGGTAACAGCAGTTCGAGGGTTTAAAACAGCCATATAAACCTATAATATATGCAACTAAATTTACAGTTCAAACGTAAAAGTATTTAGCGAAGGCGAAGGTATTTGCATTTACTATGCATTAAATGGCAAAATCTATAGAAATTAAAATACTTATATAAATTATCAATATGTCATTCATTAAAAATGGAAAATTTTTTAGTCTTTTGGGGGATTTTTTATGGTCTTAAAATCTCATTATGGAGGAGTCTGAATTTATTGTTAAACGAAGAATTTTTTCTTTTAAAATTCGAAAAAAAATTATAGGTTTGTTCTATACAAAAAATCCGGCTTCGCCGATTTCAGACGGGGGGAGGGGCTCCTTTACCCTTCCCTTTACGGTTACGTCACTGAAAAATTACACTATATTAATGCAATTTAAAATAACATCGACGTCGGCTCAAATAAAAAGTATGCGTTTTTTTAGCCTTTTTACCTAATAAGCGTTGTAAATCAATAGATGAATTAGGTTATTTAAAACAAGTCAGCAAATTTAATGGTCTTAATGAATTGATATTTTAGCACCTAAACGATAAAATTATGATTATGATTAATAAAATTATTCAACCAATTATATAAATATTTACCCAGTACTTCCGCCATAGATTGATTTCTGAGGTAAATCCAAAACCCAGTCAGTAAAGTCTTGTCCTCTATAAACACAACAATTAACAATAATCACGTCACGAGATTTATAAGAAAAAATAACGTTATTTTTAACACTTAATTTTTCATCACATAAAGCTTAGGTGTTTTTTAATTTTAAGTCTCAACTAATTTTAATTAAGTTGATTCCTTTCTTTCCTTCTTCAAGACCAACCTATTTATATAATTGGTCACCGGAAAGATGGATTGTTTAAAACCGTTATTTTTTAAGTAAATTATTGTTATAAAACTCCCAAAATATCTTTATAGTGGACTGTAGACTTTAGTTTCCCTAAGCAACCTAAGCAAATACTCAAAATCAATCTAAATTTAATGTTTTGTTTGATTTTGAGGTTTTCCTTAAATTGCTTAGGTAAACTAAGGTCGTGTACCGTCCACGATTCAGGTTGTTCATGAGTTTTATTATAATTTTTTAAAGTTTACCTGTTTTTCTTAAGATTTATAAAAAACTATTTTAATTTAATAGGAAGGGAAAAATTTAGACATTTAAGGAAAGACCCGCCGTGGACAGCACCGTAACCCCCTTCTTCGTTTATGTTTAACTTTTTTAGCAATGTTTAATTCAGCTTTTCGATACGGACTTTCACCCCACCCCAAAAAGTGGCACCTGCATAGGTGTTTTTGGGGGGGACAGAGGGGTGCACCCCCCCTAGAGCCAAAATTTTGGACCCCTCCCCCTTAGAAAAAATTCAGGGGGCCCCCATCCCCCCAAAGCTCGAGAGCGGTCCGGCCTGACCCCCCCCTAGCGAAATGACCCCCTCCCCCCCCCCCCCCCTCCCGACCAATTTCAAGTATATTTTTTAGTTTCTGTCAAAAACACGGGTGTTTATTTAAAAACGGTGTTTAAATACACTTTTTAGGCCTAACAGGGCTGTCTGAAATACATAAAATTCAGATTAGACCTAAAAACACTTAAATTATTGAGTTAAAAAAAATTTTGCTAATAAATTGCACCCCTGAATCTCCCCCGAATTGAAAATCTCATGGGGCTCCCCAACCCCCTGAAACCAGGGGGGTCCGGACCCCCCCCCTAAAAAATTTTGGCCTTCCACCCGGGGGTGGACCCCCCCCCTAGCGGACCCGAGCAAAAACACCTATGGGCACTTGGCGGATCTTGGAGCGATTGCCATTAGAACTGACTTATACGATTGATTGCCTTTTTAGCAATGATTTATTAATATTTCAGCCCTTTTAAACTTATACAAAAGTCTTGCAGTCTTATCTGAGTTTCAAACAAAAAACACAAGGGGTGTAGAAAAAACAAACAAAAAAATACCATTGGTACCAAAATTTTTCGAATCCTTGAACCGAATTTTTGAAAAACTAATACTGAAGGCGATGCTGCTTGTCAGTTTCCCTCCGTTCACATTCCAAGTTCCGCAAAAGACTCGAATGGTTTGCGGCACTGTGAACTCGTCCAACCGCGATACGACGGAATTCAGAACGTTCGGACACGTGAAACATTTGACTTTATTTTTATTTGAATTTTTTTTAATTTTTATTTTATTTTTTTTTAAATTTAAAAAGAAATTACAAATTTTTATTTTAGTTCAAGTTAGGTAATAAAGATCTTACAAAATATCGGCGACTCCCTCTTAGACTACCAGTTTCGTCATTTCTACATATTTTACAAACACCTGAAAGCATTTCGTTATGGGCAGAGCCAAAACTAATGTCTCAGATGAACAAAATAAATCATTTAACGAAAACATTGCGCGCAGTGAAAACTTTAGCGGGAAGGTTGCCAGCATCACTATTGACGTTGGCCGAAGTATTGTTGTTGCATTACCTGACACTTATCTTACTATGACACTGATGCAAAGAACAGGCGCTAAGACAAGCCAAGCCAGTTAGGGCGAAATCAACTTCCCCCATAGTTGAAGACCCCTCTGCCAAAATAATTTAATAAACCATTTTAACAAAGACCTGGGAATGGGTGAACACTGCGCGAAGTGTACACTCCAGCGGTTAAGGTTACCAACATCGTTATTGATATTGGGCGAAGCGTCTTCAACGAGGGGGCTGAAATTGTTTTCGCCCTAACTGGCTTGGCTTGTCTTAGCGCCTGTTCTTTGCATAATCTGCATAGGTAAGATAAGTTTCAGGTAATGCAACAACAATACTTCGGCCAACGTCAATAGTGATGCTGGCAACCTTCCCGCTAAAGTTTTCACTGCGCGCAATGTTTTCGTTAAATGATTTATTTTGTTCTGAGACATTAGTTTTGGCTCTGCCCATAACAAAAAAAATTGTTTTCAGTGTTTGTAAAATATGTAGAAATGACGAAATTCGTAGGTGTAGGGGAGTCACCGATATTTGAGATCTTGTTGCGAGTTGTCCAACTCCACAAACTAAAATAAAAGTTTGTAATTTACTTTTAAATTTAAAAAAAAATAAAATAAAAATTAAAAAAAGAATTTAAAATAAAAATAAAGCGGGAGAATGTTTTAGCGTGTCCGAACGTTCTGAATTCCGTCGTATCGCGGTTGGACGAGTTCACAGTGCCGCAAACCATTCGAGTCTTTTGCGGAACTTGGAATGTGAACGGAGGGAAACTGACAAGCAGCATCGCCTTCAGGTATTAGTTTTTCAAAGATTAAGGGAGTTTAAGGATTCGAAAATTTTGGTACCAATGGTATTTTTTTGTTTCTTTTTTTTTAATTACACCCCTTGTGTTTTTCGTTTGAAACTCAAGTGAGTTGCAAGACTTTTGTATAAGTTTAAAAGGGCTGAAATATTAATAAATCATTGCTAAAAAGGCAATCAATCGTATAAGTCAGTTCTAATGGCAATCGCTCCAAGATCCGCCAAGTGCCCATAGGTGTTTTTGTGGGTGTAGGGGGGGCCTGGCATTTTTGGGGGGGGCCTGGTTTTTAGGGGTGGGGTGGGTTTTTTAGGGGGGGGGGTGGGGGTTTTTTAAATTTTTTTTATTTAGTGTTTTTAGTATATTGTTTTATGTAAGATTAGGAGATTATTTGTTTTTAAAAAATATATGATTGGTGGAGGGGGGGGGGGGGGGGGTCAGTTAGGGGGCAGGCACGCTCTCGAGCTTTGGGATGGGGGCCCCCTGATTTTAAGGGGGAGGGGTCAGGCCTGGGCACCCTCTCCCCCAAACACTCAGGTGCCACTTTTTGGGGTGGGGTGAAAGTCCGTATCGAAAAGCTGAATTAAACATTGCTAAAAAAGTTAAACATAAATGAAGAAGGGGGTTACGGTGCTGTCCACGGCGGGTCTTTCCTTAAAAGTCTAAATTTTTCCCTTCCTATTAAATTAAAATAGTTTTTTTATAAATCTTAAGAAAAACAGGTAAACTTTAAAAAATTATAATAAAACTCATGAACAACCTGATTCGTGGACGGCACACGACCTTAGTTTACCTAAGCAATTTAAGGAAAACCTCAAAATCAAACAAAACATTAAATTTAGATTGATTTTGAGTATTTGCTTAGGTTGCTTAGGGAAACTAAAGTGTACAGTCCACTATAAAGATATTTTGGGAGTTTTATAACAATAATTTACTTAAAAAATAACGGTTTTAAACAATCCATCTTTCCGGTGACCAATTATATAAATAGGTTGGTCTTGAAGAAGGAAGGAACCGAGGAATCATATTTAATTGAATTTGAGTTGAGACTTGAAATTGAAAAACGATCTCTAAGCTTTATGTGATGAAAAATTAAGTGTTAAAAATAACGTTATTTTTTCTTATAAATCTCGAGACGTGATTATTGTTAATTGTTGTGTTTATAGAGGACAACAAGCTTTAACTGACTGGGTTTTGGATTTACCTCAGAAATCAATCTATGGCGGAGGTCTGGGTAAGTATTTATATAAATTGGTTGAATAATTTTATTAATCATAATCATAATTTTATCGTTTAGGTGCTAAAATATACAATTAGTAAACCATTTAAATTTGCTGACTTGTTTTAAATAACCTTAATTTCATCTATTGATTTAGAACATTATAGGTAAAAAGGCTAAAAAACGCATACTTTTTATTTGAGCCGAGCGTCGATGTTATTTTAAATTGCATTAATATAGTGTAATTTTTCAGTGACGTAACCCGAGGGAAGGGTAAAGGAGCCCTCCCCCCCGTCTGAAATCCGGCGAAGCCGGATTTTTTGTATAGGACGAACCTTAATTTTTTTTTGAATTTTAAAAGAAAAAATTTTTTGTTTAAATATAAATTCAGACTCCTCCCTGATGCGTTTTTAAGAGCATAAAAAATCCCCAAAAGACTCGAAAATTTTTCCATTTTTAAGGAATGTATATTGATAATTTATATAAGTATTTTAATTTCGATAGATTTTGCCATTTAATGCATAGCAAATGCAAATACCTTTGCCTTCGCTAAATACTTTTACGTTTGAACTGTAAATTTAGTTGCATATATTATCAGGTTTATAATGGCTGTTTTAAACCCTCGAACTGCTGTTATACCATTGGGGCAGGGACGTACCCAGAGTTTCATTTTTTTGGGGGGGGGGCGGATTGTAGTACAAAATACAAAAAAAAATTAGCCTAATTTTTGAAAACGTTAAAAAAGCAGGGATAAACGTAGATAACTCTGTATAATACACTGTTTTTGGCCTAATAACTTATTATCTAATGTTTTTAGCGGTAAAAACATGTTTTCTTAGTTAAAAATTACATTGGCACACATTGGCAGATCTTAGATTTCACAAAAAAGGAATTTAGAGACCTTTCAGACCCTTTGGATACATCCACATTGTACACCAAAGCACATGAGCAGCATCTCGACTCCATATTTTTTAGGGTACCTACCTACCTCTATTAAAAAAATCCGAGCCAATGCTATAGGCGGCTAAAAAATTTAAGAGGGGGGAGATACATAAATCAACCAATATCATTGTTTGTTTTGCTTTCTGTGTAGTACTTATTACTTATAAAAAATATTGTACTAACTTTGAAATAACATTAGCATTAGGCAAGATAAATAGCGAGATATCTGTATGTATACTATAGAAAGTGACCGCTGAGCGAAGCGAAGCGGAAAAAATTTTTTGATTTTTGGTGGTCAATTGGGGTACTAAAATTATTTTATAGGTTGGCGCCGAGCGATTAGCAAGGCGCTAGAAAATTTTGAATTTTTAGCCTCTGAAACCCCCAAATTTTACTATCTGGCGACCATTTCGGGGGAAAAGGGAGGCGGCCCCCCGCACAACCACTATCCTTATTTTCCCCCTGTCCGACCGTGTCGGGGGGGGGGGCGGCCGCCCCCCCTGCCCCCCCCCTGGTTACGTCCCTGCCTTGGGGGTAGTCTGTCCCCCTTACACAGTGAATCTTAATATTTTAAATGATTTCGCTTCCCTATTTATTATTTGCATATTGTGTTATAAAAATATAATACGAATCTTAAAATTAAAACAAACAAAGAAACCTAAAACCTTTTTAAAACCATAAATTAATCAATATAAAAACTTTTCCAGATACGCAGAAAGGTGATACACTAAAAATTATATTTTTAGACATATTTTTTAACTTCAACCGCACTTATGCGCAAAATATAAAGAAATCGGGTGGTAGGGCATTTTCTTAACCTAGAGCAAAAAGTAACTTGTGAGATTGAAAGAGTGTAAAATTTATACAAATTATCAACAATCTGACATGTCTTTAGTCAATTGAATTTTTTTCTTTTGATAATAATTCCACTAGAGGATACCCCTTCAAACTACAAATAGAAAACAGTCGCATTGATGCAAGAAAGTTTTGTTTTAGAGCCATTTCAAATTGCAACAAATTAAACTCCACCCAGGTGTCTGCAAATTCTGGTAAAAAATATAGGCAATCCAATCCATTGAATTTTTTAAACTTTAAATTAAAAGTTTTTGTGCTCAGTGTCAGTGCTGTCGCTTTTTCTAAAGTACCAGCCTTCTGAGCCATTTTTTAGTAAAATTATTAATTAAAACCTGTGTTGCAATTGTATTGCAAAATCTCGAACAAACAAACACATAAAAAGATGCAAAAACAGTCTGCTTGTACTGTTTTGTGAACATTTTATGATGTTACTTTCGTTTTTTTTTTCTTTTCAGTGTTTTTTTCCCTTTTGTCTTTTTCTGTGTTTGTTTTTTTAATGTATTAATTAGGTCTGCTATTTATGCTTTAAACTGTTGTGATTTATCAATTGTCACTTGTTTTTCTTTTATTTATTTACTAAATAACACACTATTTGGTTTGATTTGATACATTTTTAATCTTTGCATCCTTCTGCTAATTAATAAAAGAAATGTTTAATATTTGGAGGAGTAGTAAAACAACTAACGACAAAACAATGTTGAATGGATGTTGTGTTCGTCTGCGGAGTTTTTTAATTTTGTTAAAACAATACAAATCTGGGTTCTGCATAATTTAGAAATTACATAGAGCGTCCTGTGGAAAAAGCTAACAAGAGGGACATAACTGGGGCCGCGGAGGGAGGGGGTGTTAGGGGGATCCGCTGCACTGCCCTCACCCGCAAAATCAAGTGAAGCCAGGTTTTTTTCGTAAGAGAGGAGGAACCCTTTGTTTTTTGGCAAAAAGGTACCAGCTGGTAGCTGGTTTTGGTACAGTCCTGACTTGAAAACAAAGCATTGAATGATGTTGTTTTGCTTCATTCTGCACTACGAGCAGGCCAGGATACTGGGTGGGAACCCAAAAATCTTGGGGCTCACTTTCAAAACCCAAACTTACATTTAACACACACATCGCAAATACACACAACAAAGCACGCAAAACTCTCAAAATCATAAATGCACTTACAGCAATATCGCGGGGTAAATCGAAAAAAAAAACACATACACACACATACAAGGCAATCACTCAACCAATAATCGATTATGCCAGCACAGTCTGACGCCCCACAACATCAAACAATAAACTCATAAAATCAATAAACTGCAAACAATACAAAACACTGCTCTCGGGCTTGCAACAAGGCACACCACCAGACCTGTGCACTGCCCCCCGCGGGGTTAAAACGGGGGGGGCAATTCCAAAATGGAGGGCGTGGGGGGCAACTTTTTTGAAACGGGGGGGGCAATGAACGGAGGGGGGCAAGCAGGGAAGAAAGAAAAAAAAAGAAGGGAAAGGGAAAAAAGGGACAAAAAAAGCGAAAATAAGGTAAAAATAGGTCTAAAATGGCTTAAAATACATTAAAATAGACTAAAAACTGCAAAAAATTCGCGATGATGGCGTCATCATAGGTCAAAAATGGCGTCATATTTTAGGGTACTTTTTCATTTTTTGGCGAGGGGGGGGGCAATAAAACGAGGGGAGCAAATCCTCCAATAAAACAGGGGGGCATTTCCAGACCGTGCGCAGGTCTGCACCACAGACACAAACGCACACATCATACACACAGAGGCTAAGTCCTCGCAATAGCAACACACGTTCACCTCCAACAGACCTGTGCACACTCTGGAAATGCTCCCCGCTTTATTGGAGGATTTGCCCCCGCCCGCCAAAAAAGGAAAAACTACCCTAACAATATGACGCCATTTTTGAACTATGATGACGCCAAATTTTTTGCAATTTTTAGCCTATTTCAATGTATTTTAAGCCATTTTAGACCTATTTTGACCTTACTTTCGCTTTTTTTGTCCCTTTTTTCCCTTTTCCTTTTTTCTCTTTTATTCTCCTTTTTTTCTTTGTTTTTCTTTTTCCCCTGCTTGCCCCCCCTTGTTTCAAAAAAGTTGGCCCCTGTGCCCCCATTTTGGAATTGTCCCCCCAATAAAACCCGGGGGGCAGTGCACAGGTCTGAAACAAGCGAAATTGGCAGCCATGTACACAAACAATCCACTCATCTACTGAACACAACAACCTGCACCTAGCAGGCTTAAAAAGAAAACAATCTTTCACAACAACAACTACACAACAAACATTCCAACAGACATACACAACAAAACATACAAAGCACTAATACAACAAATCCACACAAAAACAGTCACAAACCACATTAACAACACTCCAATAAACCCAATACTTCAAACAAAAGCACCAGAAATAAGCAACAAAGAAGAAATTTATCCTCGCGGGGTCAGGAGATTGTTTGCCCAACTAAGGGCGGGGAAATCTCCTTTCCTCCACTCTTACCTACACAAAATCAATCCCACGCAATACACATCTCAAAACTGCCCACTGTGCAAAACACAAACACACACACACAGCACAACATCTTTTCACATGCACAAACATTAACACGACCTTGGGACAAAAGGACTTTTGGGTGAACTGCAGCGGTTGCTGATCTCTTCCAAGAGTGGGAAGAGGGGGTGAGCAAGGTGAGGAGCGTACCATATGTACCGTATCGGACATACCTCCCCCACCTGCCGGTGTCAAAATCGTCTCCTATGCTGACGACACCACAGTCTACTCCACTGGAAACGACATAACCAATATGGAAACAAATCTCACCAATTATCTCAACACTCTAAATCAATACCTGAATCTCAACCAAACCACCTCAAACTATCAACAGAAAAATCAACAGTTACACTTTTCTCTCCATCTTCACAAGAATACAACTACCACCCAAACGTGACCATACAAAACCAACTTTTACCACTCAACAAAAACCCCAAAATCCTAGGTGTCACTTTTGATCCAAAACTAACCTTCAATAACCACATCACCACCCACTGGCGTTGGCGTGCCCAGGGGAGGGGGCGGGGGGGGGGGGGGCCGCCCCCCCCCGAAATCCGGCAAAACCGTATTTTTTCATAAAGGGGGACCCTTACGTTTTTTGAATTTTGGGAAAGAAAATTTTTTTTCTTAAATATTAATACAGAAACTTTCCTGATGCCTTCCAAAAGCATATTAATAGTCAAAAAAACCAAATTTTCCCTGCTTCGTGGGTAGTTTAAATTGACAATTTATCTCAGTTTTTCAATTTCAAATCGATTTTGCTGATCAATAGTTAAGGCATACATGTTAAATAAAACTACTGTAAACACTATTAACCCTTTATTAACGTTTTAAACACAGGTTTTAATTTTTAAATGGATAGGAATAAAGAAACCTTAAATTTTGTTTTAATTATCATCTGGAATTAAAATTTATAGTGTATTTTAGCGCCTTAAATTAAAAATTTTCTCCCCCCGGGGCATTCTGCCCCCCGGACCCCCCTGAAAAGGGGCTCTGCCCCTTGACGGGGGGCTGCCGCCCCCCAGACCCCCCTCAGGGTTAGTATGTACCCCCCCAGACAGCCCCCCCCCCCGAAATGAAATCCTGGGCATGCCACTGTCACCTCCATCAACAACAGGGCATTTAGACGCAATAGCATCCTCAAAGCCCTAGCTGGGACCAGCTGGAGACAACAAAAAGAAACAATAGTAGCCTCATACAAAGCTATAGAGCGCCCCATCTTCAACTACGGAACACCAATATGGTCACCAAACCTTTAAAAATCCCATTACCAGAAACTTCAATCAACACAAACTCAGCCCTCAGGATAGCAACTGGTTGCCACAAAATGGTCTCACTAGATCATCTTCATCAAGAAACTAAAGTACTACCAATTGAAAACCACACATCTCTCCTTGCAACACAATTTCTCGCCAAGACTATGCAACAGACTCACCCATCCAACAAAATTTCTATCTATGCCAATAAATAAGTAGATAAAGTCATAGATTCTATTTCTATTTTTATGTTATATATTTTTGCAAGAAACTTCAAAAATGGGGAATTGGGGGTATTATACAGACCTGTGCACGGTCTGGAAATGCTCCCCCCGTTTTATTGGAGGATTTGCCCCCTCCGTTTTATTGCCCCCCCCCCCAAAAAAATGAAAAAGTACCCTAAAATTATGACGCCATTTTTGACCTATGATGACGCCATCATCGCGAATTTTTTGCAGTTTTTAGCCTATTTCAATGTATTTTAAGCCATTTTAGACCTATTTTTACCTTATTTTCGCTTTTTTTTTTGTCCCTTTCCCTTCTTTTTTTCTCTTATTACCCTTTTTTTTCTCTTTTTTTTCTTTCCCCCCTTGCTTGCCTCCGTTTCAAAAAAGTTGCCCCTCGTGCCCCCCCATTTTGGAATTGCCCCCCACCGTTTTAACCCCGGGAGGGGCAGTGCACAGGTCTGTTATTATAATTTGATATAAATGATTTTCAAATAAATGATTTCTAAAATCCAAACATTTTTTTTCACACATAAACAAATATGTAGTTTTGTTATCATTCTCTGCCACAAAACTGCATAATTCTCAGACAACCATAAACAATACAATATTATTCAAAAGCTCACACAAAAAGATATTTTTTTAAATGTAATAATTGGCACAATGCAATTCCATTGACATTAAAAAAACTAAAATAAAATATCAATTTCTGGCAAAATGAAATTTTTTGTTGTTGTTGTTTAAGTGTTTTTATACTTTTGTAACGGATTGAAAATGTTCCTAAAAACTTATATTTGAAAACAAATCTTTCTTCCAAATTTAAAAAAACTAAGGGTTGTTGTTTTTTGCCAGTAGCCACAGTTTCCTTCAACCCTGGTTGTTTCCATCTGGTACGCTCCTAGTTAGTTAGCATACCAGTGTTTTCACGTAATTTCCTCCAGAAATGCTGCTGCCTTTGCAGGTTGAAACCATAGGTCTTCTAATTTTAGTGTGGTAGGATTTTTGGTGCAGTTGAAAAGTTGGTGGACATCATGCGGTTTCTGGTGGCATTTTGGGCATTCATTTTTGATTAGTGGGTTTTTCTTGATTTGTATGAATTTAGATGACAAAATCCGGATCTTAGTTGTGACAGGAGTGTTCTTAATTTTCTTGGAAGGTGTTGTTCGCTTTTGTGTATTTCATGGGGTTTGCTTTTTAGTAGAGGATTGGGTTGGAGTTGAGATAGAGATTCTTTTATGAAATAGGTGTGAATGTTAGTCTGGATGGCTTTTTCGGTGAGAGTTGGGTTAAAGAAACTTTCTGCTATGGGGCCATTATTATTATTATTATTATTTATTTATTTCGTCATAAGACAGGAACATACTGAAGCAAGTTTGATATATTATATATATAGCAGGCCATATTTTGATTGGAGGGTGTGTTTCATTTCTCTTGGCCTAGATTACTGTGATTTTGTTGGATGGGTGAGTCTGTTGCATAGTCTTGGCAAGAAATTGTGTTGCAAGGAGAGATGTGTGGTTTTCGATTGGTAGTATTTTAGTTTCTTGATGAAGATGATCTAGTGAGGCCATTTTGTGGCAACCAGTTGCTATCCTGAGGGCTGAGTTTGTGTTGATTGAAGTTTCTGGTAATGGGATTTTTAAAGGTTTGGTGACCATATTGGTGTTCCGTAGTTGAAGATGGGGCGCTCTATAGCTTTGTATGAGGCTACTATTGTTTCTTTTTGTTGTCTCCAGCTGGTCCCAGCTAGGGCTTTGAGGATGCTATTGCGTCTAAATGCCCTGTTGTTGATGGAGGTGACAGTGGCGTGCCCAGTTTTTCTTTTGGGGGGGGGGGGGGCGGTCTGGGGGGGTACATACTAACCCTGAGGGGGTCTGGGGGGTGGCAGCCCCCGTCAAGGGGCAGAGCCTCTTTTCAGGGGGGGTCCGGGGGGCAGAATGCCCCCGGGGGAGAAAATTTTTAATTTAAGGCGCTAAAATACACTATAAATTTTAATTCCAGATGATAATTAAAACAAAATTTAAGGTTTTTTTATTCCTATCCATTTAAAAATTAAAACCTGTGTTTAAAACGTTAATAAAAGGTTAATAGTGTTTACAGTAGTTTTATTTAACATGTATGCCTTAACTATTGATCAGCAAAATCGATTTGAAATTGAAAAACTGAGATAAATTGTCAATTTAAACTACCCGCGAAGCAGGGAAAATTTGGTTTTTTTGACTATTAATATGCTTTTGGAAGGCATCAGGAAAGTTTCTGTATTAATATTTAAGAAAAAAAAATTTTCTCTCCCAAAATTCAAAAAACGTAAGGGTCCCCCTTTGTGAAAAAATCTGGCTTTGCCGGATTTGGGGGGGGGGGGGGCGGCCGCCCCCCCCCTGGGCACGCCACTGGGTGGTGATGTGGTTGTTGAAGGTTAGTTTGGGATCAAAAGTGACACCTAGGATTTTGGGGTTTTTGTTGAGTGGTAAAAGTTGGTTTTGTATGGTCACGTTTGGGTGGTAGTTGTATTCTTGTGAAGATGGAGAGAAAAGTGTAACTGTTGATTTTTCTGTTGATAGTTTGAGGTGGTTGAGATTCAGGTATTGATTTAGAGTGTTGAGATAATTGGTAAGATTTGTTTCCATATTGGTTATGTCGTTTCCAGTGGAGTAGACTGTGGTGTCGTCAGCATAGGAGACGATTTTATGACGCCGGCAGGTGGGGGAGGTATGTCCGATACGGTACATATGGTACGCTCCTCACCTTGCTCACCCCCTCTTCCCACTCTTGGAAGAGATCAGCAACCGCTGCAGTTCACCCAAAAGTCCTTTTGTCCCAAGGTCGTGTTAATGTTTATGACGATACG
>JASAMX010028760.1:0-16342 GCA_030248175.1 Microlaimidae sp. YZB2_3
TTATATGTAACGTACTTCGTTCAGTTACGTATTGCTTAGAAGTGAGTTTAAACACGATACATTTTTTTCCCTTCATTTTTCCAAAATTTGATGGGGAAATTAAACTTTTCTGCCCCCCACTTAAGCAAAAGGGGGGGGGGCATAGGTGAGAAGGGGGGTGGCAGGGTGCAGTCCCCACCCCAGAGCCTCGAAATTTTGGGAGCCCCCCTAAGACGAAAATTTAGGGGGGGGGCCCTTACCCCCAAAATTCCCAAATCTTTACCCCTGACCCCCCTATATTTTCAACTGTGCCCCCCCTCCCCCCTGCGGTAAATTTTATGTACCTTTTTTATACTAAATTTTCTTCCAAAAACGTGAATTTTCATCACATATTCATGCTTTTACACACTTTTTATACATGAATATGGCTTTTTATTCAATAAAATGTAGTATTATCCTATAAAAACAACAATTATTAAAGTTATTATGGTTTAAAACTGTTTTGCTTTGAACACCGGACCCCAACTGACCCCCTCTGGATTTCGAAATTTCGCACCCCGGGTTGACCCCCCCTAAAACGCTAGAGGGGGGGGGGTCCGGACCCTCCTGGGACCCCCTCCTAGAATTCAAAATTCGATTTACCCCGGGTAACCATCCCCCCTCTAGCTTCCCCGACCGTGCTCACCTATGGGGGGTTTAAAAAACCCCCATCTCAGAATTTGGGGGCAGGGGTCACGGTTAACCCCCCATTTTGTGCCCCTTTCTCACCTATGATCCTAACTTTTTTGAAATCTTAGTGTTTTAATATAAAGTTTGGACCTTACTGTATTCTTTTAATGATACCGAAGACTTGGAAAAATGCCCAAGATATAAGGCTGGACCTTTTTTATATATTTTTTATAATCACTAACTATTATGTATTTTCTACTTTTATACATAGCTTTTATAAATGAGTTTGTAACTGTTGACATTATGGGCATAAACAGAAAAAAGTGTTGTGAAGTGAAAATGTATATATTTGTTTGAAATAAGAATAATGTTTCTTTCCAATATTATAAGCTTAAATAAATGCCAAATTTAATATTAAAAATACAACTGCTTGGCTGATTGATTAGTAATACGCTTTGTTTTATGTCCAAAAATAAACTGTTTTAAACCAAAAATTAAACTGTTTGTCTGAACTAAAATTCTAATATTGTGTTTTATATACTTATGATTTTGCGATATTAAAGTGTTTGTATTTTATTATCTATTCTTTAATTCTTAATGGTAAGAATCTAATACAGTCATTGTTATTGGTGGTGTGGTTACTATATGCATAATAATTTTAGAATCAATTTATTAAAACTATCGATAAAAACAGGTTTAAATTAAAACTAAAATCTTCTGGGCTGAAATTAAGGGCGCAAATGAAGAATAAATCCGCAAGTTACGTCGTCTCTTGTTTGCACGTATCTTCTCGAAGAACGCGCCCCCTAGACGAAAATCTAGGGCCCCTCCCCTCCCCCTCAAATTTCCAAGTTTTTAACCCCTAATCACCCACCCACTAGAATTTGAATCTGATCCCCCTCCCGTGACTCTACATGACGCCATGTTTTACCTATTATAACGCCATCATCGCAAAATTTTTGCAGTTTTTCCCAATAAAACCCCTGGGGGCAGTGCGTAGGTCTGCTTGAACACGATAAAGAGGCACAAATGGGGGGTTAACCGTGACCCCTGCCCCCAAATTCTGAGATGGGGGTTTTTTAAACCCCCCATAGGTGAGCACGGTCGGGGAAGCTAGAGGGGGGATGGTTACCCGGGGTAAATCGAATTTTGAATTCTAGGAGGGGGTCCCAGGAGGGTCCGGACCCCCCCCCCCTCTAGCTTTTTAGGGGGGGTCAACCCGGGGTGCGAAATTTCGAAATCCAGAGGGGGGTCAGTTGGGGTCCGGTGTTCAAAGCAAAACAGTTTTAAACCATAATAACTTTAATAATTGTTCTTTTTATACGATAATACTACATTTTATTAAATAAAAAGCCATATTCATGTATAAAAAGTGTGTAAAAGCATGAATATGTGATGAAAATTCACGTTTTTGGAAGAAAATTTAGTATAAAAAAAGGTACCTAAAATTTTCCGAGGGGTGAGGGGGGGTCAGATTTCAAAATATAGAGGGGTGTCAGGGGTAAAAAATTCGGAAATTTGGGGGGAGGGCCCCCCCCCCTAAATTTTCGTCTAGGGGGGTCCCAAAATTTCGAGGCTAGGGGGGTGGACCCCACCCTGCCCCACCCCCCTTCTCACCTATCCCCCCCCCCCCTTTTGCTTAGAAGTGGGGGGGGGCAGAAAAGTTTAATCCCCCCATCAAATTTTGGAAAAATGAAGGGAAAAAAATGTATCGTGTTTAAACTGACTTCTAACTGCTTCCAAATTTTAGTTTTGAGGTCAAAATCAGTGTTTTCACCTATTTTCCCTTAAAATCGAAAAACGATATGTGTTTAATGCAGTCCAGAAAAAAAACGATGAAAAAAATGCGTTTTTCGGACTTTAACCCTGGGGGGAGGCTAGCCCCCACTCCGGACCGAATTGCTCAAGTATGTTGAACAGGAACGCCCCTCTAATTTTATCCTGATGTGATTTATCTTTAGTTATTTATTTTTATTCTTAAACTAAAAAAATATACTGTTGACTGAATTTTGTTTCTAACTGACAAATAAAATTTCTTGCCCCTCTGCTTTTTATTGGGAGTCAACGAGTCAAAGGGGGTTCAATCTAAAAACTAAAACATTTTTAAACCATTAATAAATTTTTTATAGCATAGTACTAAATTTTATTGCTAAAATCTGCCAAGTTTCTATTAAAAGAGTAAAAAATACTCGTTTGTAATTAAAATTCACGTTTTTTGGAGGAAAGTTGAAAGCAAAAATAATATGTACTTAGTATAAGGGAATAGTCAGATTTTCAATTCTACAGGGTAAAAAATTGTAGATTTTGGAGAAACGAAAAGGCATGCTCCCTGGGCTTTTTCCACTGGAAACAGTGGCGGCGGGCCTCACCCTGAACGCATCTGGCATTTGTATCACATTATGTATATTAACCCTGTATATATTAATATGTATCACATTATGTTTTAGTAAGGGTGATATATCTACATGTGCAAAGTTTAATGGAACGTTTATAATTGTGATTTATAAAATTAATACTGGTTTTAAGGCAAACTGCTGCTGTTTAAAAAACTAGCATTTAGATTTGATATACATACAAACGATGTGCTCTGATTAAAATTTTAAAAAGAAGAATATTATGTGACAAAAAAAATTTAAATCATAGTTGTAAGCGGGCCCAGATTTCGAGGGCCAGGCCCTAAACCTCATTTTTCATATATTTTTTTAGATTCTGTTGTTTCAGGTTTTTTGAAAATCTTACATTGTTTTAAAAAAAGTTTAAAAATCGGCGTTTTAAGTACCTATTCAAAATCCCGGCCCACTTAATGGAAAAAAGCTGAAAATCACAGGCTGATCCTGATTTCGCCTCCGGTTTAAATATATTAATTTTTGTTGTTTTGGAGATACTTAAATTTTTTCGAGTGCACATCGTTTTTACACGTAGTTTTATATTAGGTTGGTATTGTGGAACGACGTACTTTGTTTTACACAAGTTATCTCAAAGTTATAGCATACTCTCATTGGTGGGCAGGTGTGGTTATACCTTGCAAAAATCTCGAAACTCCTGTGCCCTCCTCCTCCCCCCTAAAATTTTAGGGTACCCCGACACATTTCCTATAATTTGTGGGGTTTCAAAAATCAATACTAAAAACGCCAAAAAGAGGTATTTTGAGTAGGTATATCCAAAAAAATTCAAAAAAAAATTTGGGACACCTTCCCCCAAATTTTAGGGTCGGATGTTGTTGTTGATGTTGATAACCTGAAACTTAGGGTCGGATATAACCATACATGGGCAAGTTGGTCCAGAGTGGGAGGTTAAACCCCAAATTAGTGGGATTAAAATCCGAAAAACGCAAAATAGCCATATCGTTTTTCGATTTTAAAGAAAAAAATAGGTAAAAACGCTAATTTTAGGTCAAAGAGCCCGTTTTATTGCATTTTTGAGCTTTTTATTGTTTAAAACATTCATTTTGACCTCAAAACTTAAGTTTGGGGGCAGTTAGAAATCATTTTGAAGACATTTTTTTTAATTTTTTCAAAATTGGGGTTTTTAAGCTTTTCTCTCCCCCCCCCCACCACCCTGTCCACTTATGCATACTCGTCTGTCGTCTGCATACCTGGGGTATGAGATGAAATCCCTCCCACATCAGGTGGATCTTGGTTTATTAAAAGATTTATAACTTTATTTTTTAATGTATGTCAATATTCAACTACCTTTATATTAATTAAAATTGTAGCAAACTACGTTGCGAAAATTTTCTTCTGCAGCAGCTTACAATTTTTATATGGAAACAGAATTGTTGCAGAGGTATGTGTTTACGTTAGTATACATATCAAATCAAGGTTTTAACCATAGGTGGGCAGCCTCTCGGATTTTGGGGGGGTATAGGGGGGGTCAAATTTTAGGGGGGGTGTCCAGCAAGACCCAAATTTTGAGGGGGGGGTGTACCCAATATTTCCGCGCTGCCTTAAAATGAGCTTAAAACGCGTAAAAAAACGTAAAACAAGCTTATAAATGCTTTAAAACTGTGTAAGATTAAAATAAGACCTTATTGCAACTTATAAATTTTAGTTTTTTAATTCTTTTAATAATAATGTGCAGTGGCGCAGTCAGGATTTCATTTCAGGGGCGTCGGTTCTTTGGGGGGAGAAAAAGTGTTGTCAAAGCGGCGCGAAGCGCCGCCGCGTAGCGGCGCCAGCCGACGCAAAACGTCGGTCGGGGGGGTCAGAGGGGGGTTCCCCCAGCCACCGGAGGCGAAAATTTTTTAAAATATATACTAAAAACAGCTTAAAAATCGTCCCCTGGTGATCGCGTGAACATACATTTTACTTTTGTTTTTTACCTAATTTCTACATAATTTTCTGTGATCTTAAAAATTCAGTCAGGGGGGTTCGGGGGGAACAATTCCCCGGAGGAGAAAATTTATAATTTGAGGCGCTAAAATACACTAGAAATTTTAATTCCAAATGATACTAATTACAAAATTTAAGGTTTTTTATAGCTATACTATACATTTATAACATGTGTTTAAAACGTTAAAAAAAGGATAATAGTGTTTATAGTAGTTTTATTAAACATGTATGCCTTAACTACTGAATGGGATAATCGATTTGCAATTGAAAAACTAAGATAAATTGCCAATTTAAACTGCCCACGTAGCGGGGAAATTTAAACTGCCCGCGTAGCGGGGGAATTTAAAGGTAATAAAAGGTAATGAACGGGGAAATAAGGTAATAAACACTCCGCGCGAAGCGCGGAAAAATTTTTTAGTCCTTTTATAACACTTAAAAATTTTTCTTTGGGAGGCGAATTTGGGGGGTGTCCCCGACTACCCCAAATTTAAGGGGGGGGGGTGTCAGCAAAATCCGAAATTTTGGGGGGGGTATAACCCCTCCCCAACCCCCCCCTGCCCACCTATGGTTTTAACTTTATGCAAACTTAAAAATCGCATTTAAAGCGATATCATAATGTACATGGCTTTATTTGTAAAAAGAAACTATATAAACATAATTTCTTTATTTTTTTAAAAACTAATATTATTCTAATGCAAAATGGTTTGGTACCATAGGTGAGCAGAGGGGTGGGGTTTGAGGGGGTTATACCCCCTCCCCCAAAAAAAAATTCCCATTACTGCCGACATTCCCCTAAAATTTAGGGGTACCCCGGACACCCCTTTCCCTAAAATTTGAGGGACCCCAGTACTAAAAATAGGGTATTTGAGGTATACCCCAAAAAAAATTTGGGACACTCCCCAATTTCGGGGATCGGGTATACCCTCCAAAATCCGGGAAACTGCCCACCTGACCTATGTTTGGTACAATATGTAAATATTTTAATAGTTTTTTTTATTTCTAAAAATATGAGTTTATATATATTACGGAATTTGTGCGTAAAGTTAGAACAGAAATGTCCTTAAGCTGTACAGTATTATAGTTTAAAACAATTATTTAGAGCGATGTAGGTACCTAAAGGTTTTTATTGTTTACATAGACAGTTAAAGACGTAGTAAAAGTTCGGTATTTATAAGCACGGGGGTAGCGTTATGTTGCTTAATTAAGTTATTGATTTAAAAAGTGTTCTTGTTGTAAATACTTGTAACCATACATGGGCAAGTTGGTCCGGAGTGGGGGGGGGGGGGGGTAAAATTCAAGAAACGCAAAATACCCATATCGTTTTTTTTTCTGGAGTGCATTTTACCCATATCGTTTTTCGATTTTGAAGGAAAAATAGGTTAAAAACACTAATTTTAGGTCAAAAAGCCCTTTTTATTGCATTTTTGAGCTTTTTATTGCTTAAAACATTCATTTTGACCTCAAAACTTAAGTTTGGAGGCAGTTAGAAGTCATTTTAAAGACATTTTTTTCTTCATTTTTCCAAAATTGGGGGGGTTAACTTTTTCTCCCCCCCCCCCCACTTCTGAGTGGGGGGGTTAAACCCCCCTTCTCAGAATTTGGGGGGGGTTAACCCCCCCAACCCCCCCCCGTGCCCATGTATGCTTGTAACTGGACCGCCAAGCATTAATATACATTGTTTTTTTATCATTAGTTTACATTACTAATTGAAAATAGTTTGACCAATTGTGATTTTGTATGTTATTTAATTCGTGGTTTTTTTTCTATTTTTAGAACCTGCTGTACCTCAACTTTATTTTCGCAAAATATAAATTCCATTCATTTACCGTTAGGTGGGCAGGGTTCGAAGGTTGTTAATGCATGGTAGACCTAGGCTGATAGTTATAATTTTAAGAAAACTTTTCAAATGTATCTGATTTTAACTGGGAGACGGTTACAAGTGTAGGCCAAATTGTAGCGTAACCACCATTATGTCAAATTTTAGCGTTGAAATAATTTTTTTTATTAATAAAGGCTTTAAATTAATATTGTATTCTATAAATCCTAGTAAAATTGTAGGTGTTTATAATATCTCCTCCAGCCTTATAACTGACTCTGCGCACCTACGACGGGTATATTATTAATAATCGTAGTCATTTTGTCGCTGTACCTTGTTGTAATGACGTAGCTAATATCTTTTTACTGAACGATGTTCTTTTTTTTTAAATTGTCGCTAACCTGTAGCAAAATCAGTAAAAGCACATAAAATATTGAAAATTACTTGGTAACAACATGCAGTTTTTATGTTATTATTAGTTTCCTAAATTTAGCAAGACGCACGCACACTAAAGTCTGTTTAAAAATGAGACTGGAAAAAAACACTAAAGTCTGTTTAAAAATGAGACTGGAAAAAAAATTTCCGGTGAGCCTATTTTGCTATCAAAGTATGGCTAACACTAAAATACATTGATAAAGTTTTAAAAGTGCTCATTCTTTTTTGAGTCTGAATTGTTTTTGAACGGGCTTTAGTTGTTTATTTTTTGCAATTAATATATTCCGTAGTTTTAACCGTTTAAAGTGGCGGGAGCTGTGAAGCTCCGCCTTTATGTAAGTAATCCAAGGACTATAAAACCTTGTAATAAGTTATTGTTGTCAGTTAGATATTAATTACACTACTTAAAATGCTTTCTTGCTGGATGCCTACTTTAAAAATAAGGAATAAATAAAACGTTGAAATTAATTTTATTAAAAATCCTTGTATCATGGGTGGGGGGAGGAGCACGGGGGGGCCACGCCCGCCCGGCCCCCCCCACCATAATAAAATGTGGTATTTTTTATATTCAGCCCTTTTTTTTTTTATTTTTTTTTTTTTTTTTATTTTTTTTTTTTTTTTTTTTTTTTTATTATATCCCTACTTTCTCACACAAAAAACGTATTCGTCACTGGTTGATGAAAATAGAAAAGGCACACCCGAGAGAACCCGCCGTTAACAGTACAAAAAAAAGCGCATTCAATACCAGGCAACAAAAGATGGAGACAACAACCACATCCTAAAAACAAAGCGCCCCACCCCACCCACGCCCCCAACCCCAAACCAAAACAACAACTCCCCACAAAAACCAGAAGACAAAGGTCGGGCGCGAGCGCCACGCCCGACACGCGGCGCCAACGCAAACCACGCACCCCCAACCAGACAACAAAAGTGCACTCAAGTTTTTATTTTTATTTATCATACATTGAACAAAAAATAAAAACTCCCAACCGCACAATAACAGCCTTTTGGCAACAATAAGAATTGTACAGAGCAGACAACCAACATCCCCTCATAAAAACCGCACAAAAATAGCAGACCGTTTAATTGGGGCAGAAGCTTATTTTGACATTTCTTATACCCTGAAAACCAAACAAACAAAGACCTCTTCTTACCCTTCATTACTGATGACAAAATAATTCAAAGTTTATTTATTTAAAAATACAACAAGTGTCGTGGCGCGAGCCCACGCGCCTAATCATCTTCGGGTCCAACTCAATTTAACCCACCACCAAAAAAAAAAAAAACAACCACCACCCAAAAAAAACACCACAAAAAAAAAAAAAAAAACCCCACCACAACCCACCCCCCAAAAAAAAAAAAAACACCAAAAAAAAAAAACAACCAACACAGACTTGCATTTAAAAAACCCCAAAAACAAAAACACCCCCCCACCCACAAACACCACCCCCAAATTTAAAAAATTCTTTAAAATGCTTTCATTTCTTTTTCCCATGAAACTGCGTTACGGGAGTTGTTAACCGTACCAAGAATATAGCCTTCGAATTGAAAAAGGGGCCGATTCCCCCCTTTCCAAAGATGCCGGTAGAATTACCTTTTCTTCTAACATTTCATCAAACTAAAAAAAATGCAACAGTGCTGTGTGTATTAATTAGATCAATGTATAAACAAATCATTATCATATCGTAGAAATTTTTATTTAGTGAGCAGCTGGCCAAACCAAATGGAAATTTCCTATAGTCCACATAATGTCCATCTCAGACTAGTCTACCTCTTTTCTGTCTAAACATACGCCCGGGGGAAACCCCCCCCCTTCCTCCTCCTCCCCTTTGCGTGCTTCTTTCTAGGCTAGCTTACAATACCACAGCCCATACCAGACCCAGTCCAGCTTTGCCTCTTCCTTCAACAAATAATTACTTTATTAAAAAACAAAACACCATTCATTATTTCTTTTTCCCATGAAACTGCGTTACGGGAGTCGTACACCAAGAATATATAAGACAAACGACTGTACACTAAATTTTTGACCAAAATTTTGCGAGAAAAGTCGCACTTTTTAATTCGTGTGCGACTTTTCTCGCAAAAACCCGCCATTTTCTGCAAGTTTTCCCGCGCTGCGATTTTTTACACAGTGTTAGTTTTCTCGCAGTGGGGACTGCGACTTCTTTCGCACTCTATGCTGCTTTATTTGCACTGCGATTATTTTCGCACTGCGAGTCTGGCCGCACAACAAAAAAAATACAGACACTGGTAGTCATTTTCAATAGAATAAAACACTTTGAAACTTGTTTTATTTAATTTTAAAACGTTGGAAAGTTACTTTATTGTATTAAAACTAAAAAGTTTTAACATCTTAAGGTAAAAAAGCGACTTTTACTCATTTAAACACAAAATTTTTGCTCCGTTTTGTTTTTATTTTGTTTTTTTTTTGTTGTGCAGCCCGACACGCAGTGCGAATAAAGCAGCATAGAGTGCGAAAGAAGTCGCAGTCCCCACTGCGAGAAAACTAATACTGGAACTAATACGAGAAAAAATCGCAGCGCGGGAAAACTTGCAGAAAATGGCGGATTTTTGCGAGAAAAGTCGCACACAAATTCAAAATTGCGACTTTTCTCGCAAAATTTTGGTCAAAAATTTAGTGTACAGTCGGACATTCTCTTGTGTTATATATTCTTGACCGTACTAAAGTTAAACTCATTCAGGCTGAAATTAAGGGCGTAATCGCTCGCCGTCAGGAAAAAATGAAGAATCAAAATGCGAGAATAAAAATAAAAAAAATTGTCAGGGATGGTGTAACCAATTATTATTAAGTTGCGTCAGGTGTTTCCCTCCACGTGACGTTTTCTCACAGCACGAGTGGTTACTTTACCACCTAGCTATTTTCACCTTGATAGATTTAGTCTTTGAACCTATCAGCATCGTGTATTTCGTAATGACATTTCTACCTTCAGCAAAAATATATATACCGAAAAATGTGCAACTCCTGTATAAAAAAGTAAGTTAATTTAAATGAAATAGTAGCTATTTTAATTCGGCGAATTAAAATGGAAAGGAAGCAATTATAATAGCCATTTATTGATTTAATTTCAGTTAATATTTACTCACACACAGGTGTATTATTGTCTGGGCCGCATGAGTTTTCTCGTGTTGGACAGTATAGACTATAGTCTATAGGCACCTTGCACTGGAGCTCTGTTTATGCATGAAGTATGCAATAAACATACCGAGTCACCATAATGGATAATTACCGTATCTCCTACTTATCTTTCGTAGTATGCAGATCAACTGATCGAAATTTCGCGCGCTTTCGAGGGTTGATCTGCATACTACAAAAGATAAGTAGGAGATACGGTAATTTCCATTATGGTGACTCGCTATGTTTATTGCATACTTGATGTATAAACAGAGTTCCAGTGCAAGGTGCCTATACAAAAACGATGGGGACCGGCGATGAAACTCTAACTCTGAAATGTTATACATCCATAACGGAGGTTAGAATATGTGCGGGCCTTATATGGGAGCATAGATTAGACTCTTGGCTATCTTTTGAAAAGGTTAGGAAAAAATGTTTTTCGATGACGTCATCAGTACAGCCGATGCGGTAAAAAAACCTAGTCCAGAAAAAAACAAAACTTTTTTATTGGTACGAGATAAGAAACGCCGTTTGGTATGCTGTTGAAACGAGTTTTTTCTGAATGTTTGAGCGAAATCGGCTCGCTCAATTTTTTTCTATAATGCGTTGAATGCGCGCGGTTTTCGTGATTTTTTGCGAATTTTTGTCACGCTAATAGACTGTCTGAATTTTTTTTTTTTTTTGCTTCCTGCTCGAAGTGTTTAAGATATTGATCATATTGTTACATATTAAATGTCCGCCAATTTTTATTTCTTACTTTTGACCTAAAAATTTTTTTTGGGGGTTGACCCCCGGGAGGGACTAGAGGGGCCAAACACGATTTTTTTTTCAAATCCATCGAAAATGTAAAATTTATGACATATGACGAATTTTGATTATATCGTTTGTGTAAAAAAACCTAATATTAAGCTTACAATAACCTGTCAAAAATGACGAATTTCAAATTTGGAAGGATTCCAAACCCGTATGCTGGCAGCAGCAAACCTTTCAATTAAAAAGTTTTACAAGAATAATAAATTTTAAAAGATTAGTTTTAAATTTTTTTAATTTATTTTGATTTAAAATATTAGAAAATCGTCCAAATAACCCCATGAAAACGCAACATAAATTTTCGTTAAAATTCTAAGATACTTCCTTACGTCATGCAAATTTTGGTTATTACGTCATAATTGATGATTTTTATTGGCTCTTCCGCAATTAAAATGACGCAATTCAGACCAAATCGCGGATTCAAACGTTTTTACACAAAAAATAGCATTATTTTCAAAAAAATTACATTGTGATATCGGCAAAAGTTGAGAGACATACTGATTAGAAATTTGTTTTTGCGTTGACAAACGGGGAAAAATGTTTGCAAGTAAGAAAACACTTAAAAAAACAGCATTTTTTTAGCTGCGATATTTGGCAATTTTGTAATCGGATTTTAACTTTGAAAATAGGGTAGTGCATTTAATTTCGGCACTTTTTCAAATTGGGAATTTTTGATTTTGGTCTATATCTTTGGTAATCCTGGACGGAATACAACGTTTGATAGCTTAAATAAGAGTTAATTATATGTAGATGACTGTCGTGAGCTTTTTATTTGTTATGTTGTGATATTTTCATGTGAAATTGTGTAATTTATAAAAAATAAAATTGTTGCTCGTTTTTAGAACATGGGCATTTCATGATTACGCAATAAATTGGTTTAAAAATTAAGCTGTCCTGGTAAAATTTAGTCTATTCCCGGAATTTTTAGTCCCCGTGGTTCACGTTGCGTCTGTGGTGAGCAATGGTTATAAAATAAAATCGTGTAATTTCGGCAAACATATTGCTGTCTGTTGCTAAAACCAGAGCACCTATAACCGTTATAAAATAATATTTAGGTTCTAACTTTACCTGAGTTTCGTTGGAAGTTTTGTTCTTTTGTTACTTTTAAATTTTTAAAACTGCCGAAATTAAAATTACAAAAAATAACAATTTGTTTTTGGTCGTTTCGATCGATAGTTTAGGTAAAAACAGGTTGAATTAAATGGTCGGGTGTTAAATTGTAGTTGTAAATAGTTAAAAGACAACGTTGAAATGTGTTGGGGTCATAGGACTGCACTTAAACTCGATTAAGTGGGTCATTTAAGGTGCCGAAATTAAATGCACTTTTTTTGCCAAATTACAAAAAATAGCAAATTTGTTTTCAGTTGTTTCGAGCGATAGTTTAGGTAAAAACGGGTTGAATTAAGTGGCATTTAAACTCGATTAAGTGGGTACCTTTTAAAAAGTGCCAAAATTAAATGCACCTTTTTCCATAACAACAAAAAAATTTTCAAATTCTGAGGATTTCTTTCCAATTTATTTTTTCCCAATTCTTAAATTATGTATACACTTAAACACTAGGATGCTAAAGCGTTTTAAACAAATATTAAAGTGCATAACACAAACTACAATTGATTTTAGGCGTCTTATCTTTTCATTGAAGTTTGGGAGAAAATTGCCTAAATTAAATGGTTTTCAATATACTATTTCTAAACATCATATCTTTGCAAATTCTTCATAAAAATGAACGAAATTTTATATGCATGCCCTCCACGCCTTGAGGCGTGAGTTCAAATGATTTCGATGATTATGTGCTTATTTTTAACCAAATTTAACGTCTTAAAAATACCCATCATTTTGTGTCAATTTTGCTCATTTTGATACCATTTGGCATTTTAGCTGTAATTTTTTGCCAGTTACACGTTGAACAACAAGTTTAGAACCTTAAATTAAAGAAAACTGTCTGGAAATAATGATAGGTTTTTAAATTTTTGAAAATGA
The DNA here is from genome assembly GCA_030248175.1 of Microlaimidae sp. YZB2_3. Classification (NCBI taxonomy): domain Eukaryota; kingdom Metazoa; phylum Nematoda; class Chromadorea; order Desmodorida; family Microlaimidae; species Microlaimidae sp. YZB2_3. The sequence goes on from JASAMX010028760.1 coordinate 13,154, forward strand.
TGGTTTTTTGACTGAGAAAAAATCGATTGTTTGTAAAGTGCCAAAATTAAATGCATACATTTAGTTTCGGCAATTTTTTTAAAAACTGATTTAATTAGGTAAAAAAATAAGTTTCGTACAGTAAAACTTTTATGACGCAACGCAGTATCGTAAAAGCTTTAAAATGAGCTATCAAACATAAAAATCGGGCCATGGAGTAAAAAGTTACTTTCGAAAAACGAAAAAACCCCCAAATTAAATGCACTACCCTATATGTTTATCTAACAAAATAACCTGGAAATTCGAAAAAAATAAACTTTTAAGGCATAATTTTTTGGAAAAGTTTTTAATTTAAAGGTTTTATGCTGCCAGCATACGGGCTTGGGATGCTTCCAAATTTTAAATTCGTCATTTTTGACATCTTATTGTAAGCTTAATATTAGGGTTTTTACACAAACGATATATCAAAGTTCTTCATATGTAATAAATTTTTCATTTTTGGTTTTGAAAAAAAAAATTTGAAAAAAATTTTCGGCATTCGTGTTTGACCCCCTAGCCACACACACACACGCACGCACGCACGCACACACACGCACGCACGCACGCATGCATGCACGCCCGCACGCACGCGCACACACACACACGCACACCAACAAACAAACACACACACACACGCGCGCGTGTAATATTGTGCGTAATTACCGGCTGAGAATAAACACGTTAAACCGAAAACTCATTTTAAAAATACGTAATATGTCAAAACGTTAAAAACATTAAAATGAAAGGGGTCGTTAACTTTTTAAATTTTATGGACAATTAGATATTTATTTTTATAAATCTATACATTTTTTTATTATTAGCATTTGGTTATTGGTAATAGTTTTTTACACAAGACAAGAGGCGTGTAAAGCAGGAAAATTTGCGATAGAAGCAAGTAAAAACTTATACTAGAATAGCAAGTTAAAACCTGCGCAATACAAAATAGCAAATATAATGATGTTAAATAAATTTTCATTGAAGGCTTTGACGCAAAGTTATTGATTCAATATTCTTTAAACGATTTGTACCGAGTAATATTGTGCGTAATTATCGGCTGAGAATAAACACGTTAAACCGAAAACTCATTTCAAAAATACGTAATATGTCAAAACGTTGAAAACATTAAAATGAAAGGGGTCGTCAACTTTTTAAATTTTATGGACAATTAGATATTTATTTTAATAAATCTATACATTTTTTTATTATTAGCATTTGGTTATTGGTAATAGTTTTTTACACAAGACAAGAGGCGTGTAAAGCAGGAAAATTTGCGATAGAAGCAAGTAAAAACTTATACTAGAATAGCAAGTTAAAACCTGCGCAATACAAAATAGCAAATATAGTGACGTTAAATAAATTTTCATTGAAGGTTTTGATGCAAAGTCATTGATTCAGTATTCTTTTAACGATTTGTACTAAGTAATATTGTGCGTAATTATCGGCTGAGAATATACACGTTAAACCGAAAACTCATTTTAAAAATACGTAATATGTCAAAACGTTGAAAACATTAAAATGAAAGGGGTCGTTAACGTTTTAAATTTTATGGACCATTAGATATTTATTTTAATAAATCTATACATTTTTTTATTCTTAGCATTTGGTTATTGGTAATAGTTTTTTACACAAGACAAGAGGCGTGTAAAGCAGCAAAATTTGCGATAGAAGCAAGTAAAAACTTTTTACTAGAATAGCAAGTTAAAACCTGCGCAATACAAAATAGCAAATATAATGACGTTAAATAAATTTTCATGGAAGGTTTTGACGCAAAGTCATTGATTCAATATTCTTTAAACGATTTGTACTGAGTGCGTAATTATCGGCTGAGAATAAACACGTTAAACCGAAAACTCATTTTAAAAATACGTAATATTTCAAAACGTTGAAAACATTAAATAAAAGGGTTCGTTAACTTTTTAAATTCCATGGACAATTAGATATTTATTTTAATAAATCTATAGACACCTTGCACTGAAACGCAGTTTATACATGAAGTATGCAATATACATAAGTGTCACCATAATGGATAATTACCGTACTCCTACTTATCTTTTCGTAGTATGCAGATCAACCGATAGAAATTTCGCGCGCTTTCTATCGCCTCATCTGCATACTACGAAAGATAAGTAGGAGATACTGTAATTTCGCGCGCTTTCTATCGGTTGATCTGCATACTACGAAAAGATAAGTGGGAGTACGGTAATTATCCATTATGGTGACACTTATGTATATTGCATACTTTATGTATAAACTGCATTTCAGTGCAAGGTGTCTATACATTTTTTATTATTATTAGCATTTGGTTATCGGTAATAGTTTTTTTTAATAATATTCGCTGGAGCACATTTCGGAGCGCCAGATTGCAATTGTATATATACTACATGTATGTTATATTAGAAAAAATTAAAATAATGCCATATATTGGGCTCGATTTTTTGAAGCTCCGAAGCATCTCAGACCCTGGAGATGGTTGAGGGTAGGGCTATTAATATTTAAAGTTTTTTTCTTTAAACTAAAGGTAAATTAGACGTGGTTGGTTTTTTTATTAGGATAAATTTGGGGGGATGTAGTAAAGAATCAAATTAAAGCAGTTTAGTGCCACTTTTATAAGGTAACGCGCCAGAAGAGCCATGAGACGTTAGAGCTAGATACTAAAGAGCCGGAAGAAAAGGGAACCTAAGAGCCAAGCTGCGCGAAGGAAAGAGACAAAAGGGCCAAGGGAGATAAATAATCATGAAAAACACAAAAGAGCAAAGAATGCAGAGAGGTGGACTTAAGACTTTGGCTTTAGAGAACAAAGAGCCAGAAAAAGGGACTTTGGAGCTTTTAACGGCGCTTTGTTTTTTAATAACGTTATATGACGTAATTTTGCAAATAAACACATTATACGAGACTTTGGAGCCATATTTTGTTTTTCAAGGTGTTTTAAAAAGTTTGTTATTGCAACACTACAATAAACTTTAAAACTAATTTTATGCTAACATATACTAATTTTATTTGTATTAAGTTTTTTTAATCACTCCGATTTGCTTGATTTTTAGGTTTTGCTCAGGATTAAAAAAAATAAAGGTTTACATTGCTTGGTTTAACTTGCAAAATATGAAAAATCTGTTTTTTTTAAAGTACGTTTTCAAAATCACACTCAAAAGACGAGTTTTCCTATGATAATTA
>JASAMX010028761.1:0-11432 GCA_030248175.1 Microlaimidae sp. YZB2_3
AATTTTGCACTGGAATAACAAAAACAGCTATCGTTTAATTTTTAGACCAAATTTTGGGTCGATTGGAAAAACCAGAAAAAAACTTATCCAAAAAAAATAAAAAAGGTGCTCGAAATTAAGTCAATTACTCTAATAAATCACAAAACTAAAGGCCGTAAATTATTTGGTAAAAATTACTGATCAAGTACTTTAATATTTCGTGCGCAATTCTTTTGTATTTTAGATTTCCATGTACAATTTCTTCATGTTTATCTTTTTGTATGGGATATCAGCATACATGGGCAAGTTTGTCCGGAGTGGAGGGGGGTTTAACCCCAAATTAGGAGGGTGGTAAATCCGAGAAAAGCAAAATACTCATATCTTTTTTTTTCTGGAGTGCATTTTACCCATATCGTTTTTCGATTTTGAAGGAAAAATAGGTAAAAAACGCTAATTTTAGGTCAAAAAGCCCTTTTTATTGCATTTTTGAGCTTTTTATTGCTTAAAACATTCATTTTGACCTCAAAACTTAAGTTTGGAGGCAGTTAGAAGTCATTTTAAAGACATTTTTTCTTCTTCATTTTTCCAGAATTGGGGGGGTTAACTTTTTCTCCTCCCCCCCACTTCTGAGTGGGGGGGGGGGGTTAAAACGCCCTTCTCAGAATTTGGGGGGGGGTTAACCCCCCTAACCCCCCCCCCCGTGCCCATGTATGGATATCAGACCTGTGCACAGTCAGTGACTGTGCCGCCCTGTTTTATTGCCCCCGCCCCAAAATTAGTAAGTGCCTAAAATTATGGCGCCATTTTTGACCTATTATGACACCAATCATCGCCAATTTTTTTTGTAGTTTTTAGGCTATCTCAATGTTTTTAAGCCACTTTAGACCTATTTTTACGTAAATTTCGCTTTTTTTGTCCCTTTTTTCCCTTTTCCCTTCTTTCCCCTTTTTTCTCTTTTTTGTCTCTTTCTCACCTGCTTGCCCCTTCGTTTTATTGCCCCCTCCCGTTTCAAAAAAGTTGCCCCCTGTGCCCCCCTCCAATAAAACGTTGGAGAGATGGGGGGGCAGTGGACAGGTCTGGGATATGCATGCACATTAAACATTTTGTCACTACATCATTTTTTAAACCTACTAGATGATTTTTGATCTGCCAAATAAACCCGATGCTTAAAAAGCGATATAACTAATAAAGCAAAGCAATAGGAGGAGGAAGAGGGTTGGGAGCATACATGGGCAAGTTGGTCCGAAGTGGGGGGGGGGTTAAATTTCAAATTAGGGGGAAGGGTTAAAATCCGAGAAACGCAAAATATCCATATCGTTTTTTTTGCTGGAGTGCATTTTACCCATATTGTTTTTCGATTTTTAAGAAAAAAATAGGTTAAAAAAACGTTAATTTTAGGTCAAAAAGCCTTTTTTTATTGCATTTTTGAGATTTTTATTGCTTAAAACATTCATTTTGACCTCAAGTTTAGAGGCAGTTAGAAGTCATTTTAAAGACATTTTTTCTTCATTTTTTTTAAAATTGGGGGAAGGGTTAACCTTTTCTCCCCCCCCACTTCTGAGTGAGGGGGGGTTAAACTTCCCTTCCCAGAATTTGGGGGGTCGGGGTTAACCCCCCAAACCCCCCCTCCCCGTGCCCATGTATGGTTTGGGGGTTAATCCACCCCTTCCCCTAAATTATGAGTTGGGGGTTTAACCCCCCCCCCACTCAGAAGTGGGGGGGAGAAAAGATTACCCCCCAAATTGGAAAAATGAAGAAAAAATGTCTTTAAAACGACTTCTAACTGCCTTCAAACTCAAATTTTGGGACCAAAATGAGTGTTTTAAGCAATCAAAAGCTCAAAAATGCAAAAAAGGGCTTTTGACCCAAAATTAGCGTTGCTGTTTGAAACTGTCCTCTTATCATTGGGGGCAGTTCACAGGTTTTTGCATGTATTAAACTAGATTCTACCCGGCTCAATAGTGCAGAAGTTTTTTCCAGTGTTCTCTTCCCAAATTTTTACAGCTCTGCTGTCCATGGATAATACAAGATCCATGGCAGCACAAAACTCCAAAGATTTAATGGGCAGTCCGAAATGCTGATCTTTAATAAGCAGGTGCTTATCAGAGCGAATGTCGTACAAAAGTGTCTAAAATAAAACTGATTTTATCATTATCTATTTAATATGTGGTCAGGAGCGTATTCTAATACAAAAACTCTAATTTCAAGACTTAATCGTGTTTTTTTTTTCATTATAATAACAATCTAACGTTAAGCAAAAACAAAGACAATTTAAAAAATATGAAATAATAAATAATTTAAATTATCAAACCCTAACAGAAACCAAACAATTTCTACCTTTACCGGCACAAAAGAAGTTAGCAATCATAGATGAGCAGGTAGCCGTAATTGAGGAGACCTTCAAGACTTTCAGACGTCTTAGATGGGCAAAAAATATTCCTTTTATGCCATTTTTATACTTAAATTACAAAATTCTCTGAGGAATTTCTGAATTTAAGAGAAATTCTTGAATTAAAAAAACAATGGGGTTAACACACCTTAACCAAACTCACCGGTTGCAGAAACTTGCAATTATAGAGCCGAACAAAGAGGGATTTATTTTTGGGTTTCAAGGAACTTAAAAAACGCTTAAAATTAGGCTTTACTAAATACCCAACTTCCCCCAAAAATATTGTTCCGTGTATACGCCCATCTCACTTTAAAACTGGCAGACTGCCTACCTATGCTTGCAAAACCCTATTACTTTTTTAATACATATTTGTCGGTAGATGTACCATAAAACAAACTTAGATGAACAAGCAATATAAAACAAGGCTTTGAAGTAATTTCCCTTCGCCGTTCGATTACTAAAATAAATAAAAACTGGCTTTACAAGCAAATCTCAAAAACTTTAATGATTTTTGTATGCTTATCACAACCTCCCTAATTATAGCTGACACCCCACTTAAAATTTGGGGATAGCAATCTTTTTCTTCAAGAAACCCACAAAAGTAAAAAAGGATTTGTGTACCTGTACTAAAAACGCTAAAAATGGGGTATTTGAGGTATACCTCAAAAAAATTTTTGGGACACTCCTCCCCCAAAAAAATTAGGGAGGCTGCCCACCTATGCACATACATGATACATCCCACCCTATTTTCTCTGTCCAAACCAAAGTAGAGTCAGGTTAAAACTTTAAAATTTAATGATTTAAAGATTAGTAAATCAAAAAACACTGTTTTTTTGACTAAAACGGAAATCAGACGCCTGTTAATTATTCAATGTAAACAGCAATTAAAGATGGACATACGTGACCGGTGTAGGTTCCTACAGCCATATGCAATCCGTCTTTGAATGCCAGGGCTGTCACGGAAGGAGCTGATGGCGTCATGGAGGAGTCTCCTGTTATGCTGTCGAGGGCGCAGTCTAGAACACCAGCTCGTTTCTTGGATCGCGGGTCCCAAGCTTCCACTTTACCCTTAAAAGTTTTGATTCCGTAAATGAAAGTATAGTTGCAGTAAAATCAAGAATATAATACACCGCAAAATGATGCAACTCCTATATAAAAAGTAAGTAAAAGTAGGCCATTATAATGAGCCTCTCTATTTAAATAGCACCCTCCATTATAATGACTACTATGCCATTATAATGAAGGGTGCCATTTAAATGGGGAGGTTTATTTTAATGGCCTACTTTTACTTACTTTTTTATATAGGAGTAACACATTTTTCGGTATATATATTTTTGGTAAAAGTAATAATTATTATAATCATGTGTTTTCTCCGATTTTAACCCAACTCTAATAAATCTAAAAATATATGAGGTGAATCACAATTCACATTAAAACCCTTAACGCACCTCTTTATACAATTGGAGTATGAACATCTATTGGCATCCACTCTAGTTTCAGGAGATCACAGCTACTTTACCATAAGTCGATGTTTTTGACTTGGGGCAAGTATGTCAATCAATGATTTCACAGTTTAGAAACTACCAACATTTTTTATTAAAAAAAGCAAATCGTTTAACCAATCTCCTTTACCTCGTACGTCCCGCAAACGAAGAGTTGATGTTCGGAATTGATTGCACACGAGGTAAGGGAACTTGCATCAGACATTAGTGGGGTCATATACCTTCCTAATTCAAGATTAAGGCGATAAATCTCGGGTCTAAAACCAAAATTTTTAAAATATTTTTTATTAATAGCGGCAAATAAGCCGTAATTTTTCATCGTTCGTGAATTATGTCAAAACAAAACGAATACATTTTAAATTTTAAAAAATCTTTATACCGGTGGACAAGTAAAACCTTAAGGGCAAAACTCATTGTTTGCATGTCTTTTTGAAACCAGCAAACACTGCCATAATATAAAACAAAAAACCTTACGGTCAGGCTTTCAAATAATCGTTCCAACCTAGTGCAATTTGAAGTCGGCAAAAACAGCAAAACACTTTTTTAAAGTGACTTTTAAAGTAACACTTAAAGATAGAGCAGAAAAAAGGCGTTATTAACTTCGGCGTAGAAATAAACAAAATAGCTGATATTAATTAGATAAATAGAGGAAAAAAAACATGCTGACATCTTTTTTTTAAATCGCCAAAATGTCGATTTTTTTATTTAAGGTTAATTTTTACACATAAGAAACAAAAACAAACACGTCACATATGTATTAAAACAATTAAAAAGTTGGGATTGTTTGTTAGATTGTAATCATGGGCGTAGCCAGGGGGGTCTTATACCGCCCTTTTGGGTCGGCAAAAGGAGAAATTTGGGGTTAGACTCCCTTTTGGATCGCCAAGGATAAAAATTTGGGGGTCTAGCAAGGCCATTTTTTTAAAATTTTCTGGTGCTTCGCTCCGCTTAGCGCTCAATTAATTATTATAGTCTCCACTTCTAAATTTGTGTTACTTTGTTTTGTAACCTTGATATAACCATGCTGGACGCACCCCATTCTTAATGTTGTAATCGTACTACAACCACGCTGGACCCTTCCCCCTTGAGATTGTTATATAGTGGGATTAAAAATATAAGGGTTAGATGAAGTAATTTTAAAAACATTTTCCCGCACTTTGCATTGCTCAGCTGTAAATCAATGTGATGTATTAATTTTTAGTTGTTATTGTTTTGGAAATCGAAAATTTTAAGGTATCAAATTGTTTGTAAAAATATTTTTCTTTGTTTTATTGACTTATTTTAATTGAAAAATAGGAAAATAATGTAGTATGTGACATAAACAAGGTAATAAAGACTCCGCGCGAAACGGGGAAAATTTGTTTTAACCTTTTTATAACGTTCAGGATTTGGACCCCCCTTTTGGAAATTTTGTTAAGGTTTGGACTATCCCTTTCTGAAATCCTGGCTACGCCCATGTTTGTAATTGTATTTTTTTTTAAATTTTATTTCCATAAACTTGTTATTGTTGTTGCATTGCCTGAACTTATGTCCCCTGAAAATTATACAAAAGGCAGACAATAAGACAAGTCAGAAGGGAGTTTTTTTTTGTCAAACGATCACTCCGCAGTAAAGTCCGCTCTTTTTTTATAATATTTTAGATCATTTTTAGGAATAGTTTAATTGATGAATTCAACACAAATTGGACTAAAATAAGACAGTAACTTAAAAAATACAAAAACATTAAAAAAATGTTTCAAAATGTATTTGTTGGCTTTAAAACAAAAACTAGCTCAAGTCTTGTCTTGTAACCGGCGGCCGTGAAGATTAACTTTGAATTTGCATTTATGTCTTGATCCAGTGCACAATTTGTCAAATTACAAAATCGAATATCTATCCATTCTCCGCTGTCAGTTATATATATGTTCGTTAAAAGACCAGCAAACTTAAGACCCGTGTTATTGCCTGTGCTTCACGGTATAAGCTTGCTAACTGTAAATCCCATTTACCTTTACCGCACAAATGTTAAATCAAAAAAACATCGCTACCAATTGATTCTCTGTTAGAAGCAAGTTCTTATCTATTTATGTTCTGAATTTCAAGTCATATAAATTTTTTTTAGCTGAGTTATAAATGTTTTAAATAAAATTTGCATATACATCATGATCAACCACACAATTTTTCAGATCACAAAATCGACATATGTTCTAAATTTCAAGTCATATAGATTTTATTTTGTCGAGTTATGATTTTTTTAAATAAAATTTGCATATACGTCATGATCGACCGCACAATTTGTCAGATCACAAAATCGTGATAATGAATAGATTCTTCGTTGTCAGTTGTATTTACGTTCCCTATTTCAAGTTATATAGATTTATTTGGCCGAGTTATAATTGTTTTAAATAAAATTTGCATATACATCATGATTGACCCCACAATTTGTCAAATCACAAAATTGTAATTATCAATTGATTCTCCGCTGTCAGTTGTATCTATGTTTTGAATTTCAAGTCTTATAGAATTTATTTGGCTGAGTTATAATTTTTTTAAATAAAATTTGCATATACGTCATGACCGACCGCACAAATTGTCAAATCACAAATTCGTGATTATGAATCGATTCTCCGTTGTCAGTTGTATTTATGTTCCAAATTTCAACTTATATAGAGGTAATTCGGCGGAGTTATTCAAAATAAAAAAAGGCGTTAGGAAGTTACTTACTCACTTACTTATTTACTCATCTGAAGATAATACCGGCCGCCGGAATAACAACTGTCTCAAGCAATTTAATAACCGAGTCATCCCAAGCAATCTGTAATCCTGAGGATTCTGACAACCATGAACCGAGTCATCCTGAGCAATCTGTAATCCCAAACATTTTGACAACTGAGTCATCCCGAGCAATCTGTCATCCCGAGCATTTTGACAACCGAGTCATCCCGAGCAATCTGTCATGTGTCATCCCAAACATTTTGACAACTGAGTCATCCCGAGCAATCTGTCATCCCGAGCAATCTGTCATCCCGAGCATTTTGACAACCGAGTCATCCTGAGCAATCTGTAATCCCAAACATTTTGACAACTGAGTCATTCCAATCAATTTGTCATCCTGAGCATTTTGACAACTGAGTCATCCTGAGCAATCTGTCATCCTGAGCATTTTGACAAATGAGTCATCCCAAGCCATCTGTCATCCCGAGAATTTTGACAACCGAGCAATCTGTCATCCCGAGCATTTTGACAACTAAGTCATCCCAATCAATCTGTCACCCTGAGCATTTTGACAACTGAGTCATCCTGAGCAATCTGTCATCCTGAGCATTTTGACAACCAAGTCATGTTGAGCAATCTGTCATCCTGAGAATTTTGACAACCGAGTCATGAGTCATCTCAAGCAATCTGTCATTCTGAGCATTTTGACAACCGAGTCATCACGAGCAATCTGTCATCCCGAGCATTTTGACAACAACAAATAAAATTTGCATACGTCATGATTGACCGCACAATTTGTCAAATCACGAAATCGTGATCATCAATCGATTCTCCGTTGTCAGTTGTATATAATATGCTCCAAATTTCAACTTATATAGAGTTGATTCGGCTGAGTTATAATTGTTTTATTGTTTTAAATAAAATTTGCATATACAACATGATCGACCGCACAATTTGTCAGATCAAAAAATCGTGATTATTAATTAATTCTCCGTTGTCAGTTATATCTATGTTCCGAATTTCAAGTCATATAAATTTTATTTGGCCGAGTTATATTTTTTTAAAAATAAAATTAACATATAAGTCATGATCGACCGCACAATTTGCCAGATCACATAATCGTGATTATCAATCGATTTTAAGTTGTCAGTTGTATCTATGTTTCCATATTCAAGTCATACAAATTTAATTTAATTTATAATCGTTTTAAATAAAATTTGCATACGTCATGATCGACCACACAAATTGTCAGATCACAAATTCGAGACCAGACCTGTGCACTGCCCTCCGGGGTTAAAACGGGGGGGGGCAATTCCAAAATGGGGGAGGCACGGGGGGGCAACTTTTTTGAAACGGGTGGGCAAGCAGGGGGAAAGAAAAAAAAAGAGAAAAAAAGAGAAAAAAAGAAGGGAAAAGGGAAAAAAGGGACAAAAAAAGCGAAAATAAGGTAAAAATAGGTCTAAAATGGCTTAATTAAAATACATTGAAATAGGCTAAAAACTGCAAAAAATCGCGATGATGGCGTCATCATAGGTTAAAAATGACGTCATAATTTTAGGGTACCTACTTTTTCTTTTTTTGGCGGGGGGAGGCAATAAAACGGGGGGGGGCATTTCCAGACCGTGCACAGGTCTGCGAGACTATCAATCGATTCTCCATTGTCAGTTGTATATAATATATACATGTTCCAAATTTTAACTTATATAGAGATGATTCAGCCGAGTTATTGAAAATCAAAAAAAGCGTGAGGAAGTTACTTACTTACTTACTCATCTAAAAATAATATCCGGCGGCCCACGGCCGCCGGATATTATCTTAATTAATCGAACTTTATGTTGTGTTGTAAAAATATTTTCAGCAAGTTCTATCCATAGGTGAGAAAGGGGGGGCAGGGTGGGGTCCACCACCCCTAGCCTCGAAAGTTTGGGAACCCCCCTACACGAAAATCTAGGGGGCCACCCCCCCTCCCCCCAAATTTCCGAATTTTTTAGCCCTGACCCCCCTCTAGATTTTGAAATCTGACCCTCCCCCCGTCGGGAAAATTTTAGATACCTTTTTTATACTAAATTTTCTTCCAAAAACGTGAATTTTCATCACATATTCATGCTTTTACACCCTTTTTATACATGAATATGGCTTTTTATTCAATAAAATGCAGTATTATCCTATAAAAAGAACAATTATTAAAGTTATTTATGGTTTAAAACTGTTTAAAACACCGGACCCCACCTGACCCCCTCTAGATTTCAAAATTTCGCACCCCGGGTCGACCCCCCCCTAAAAAGCTAGGGGGGGTCTGGACCCCCCTCCTAGAAATCAAAATTCGATTTACCCCGGGTAACCACCCCCCCTAGCTTCTCCGACCGTGCTCACCTATGGTTCTATCTACTTTTTAAAATACGATAAAAAACCCAAAACTATTTTGTAGCTAAAAAGTTTACCCTGAGGCTACAGCGTAGAGGTCACACGTGGACTTGTGGTAAACCATATCACGTCCAAATTTTGGTATACGCGTCCTGTGATAGTGCCCTTGTCTTGTGTGAAATTCAATGAACCGCTCTTCTTCAAGAAAAACCAGCTAAATTATTTAAAGAAAATGTTTATTACAAGGATAACAAATAAATATTATTACCAACATAGGTGTTTTTAGGAGGGGACAGAGAGGTCCACCCCCTCCCTAGAGCCAAAATTTTAAACCCCCCTCTAGCAAAAATCCAGGAACCTCCCCCTCCCCACCAAAGCTCAAGAGCGGTCCGGCCTGACCCCCCCCTGGCGAGGCTGACCCCCCTTCCGACCAATTTGGAAGTATATATTTTTATTTACTGTCAAAAACACGGTTTTTTTGTTAAAAACAGCGTTTAAATACACTTTTAAGGCCTAAATAGGCGATTTTAGTACATAAAATTCAATATTGGACCTAAAAACACTTAAATTATTGAGTTAAAAAATTTTGTTAAAAAAAAAAACCCCACCCCAAAAATTCGCACCCGGGGTCGACTCCCTCCCCTAAAAAGCCAGGGGGGTGCGGACCCCCTGGGCATCCCCCTCCTTAAAAATTGTGGCCTTCCAGTCCACCCGGGGGTGGACCTCCTCCCCCTAGCGGACTCGACCAAAAACACCTATGTAAGGGTTTAGTCAATAATATATTATTCTTTGTAAAATAGTTGCATAGTTTTGATCTTCGTTATTTTGTTTTTAGTAATCTTGGTCGTATGCTTTGCTTACCAGTGCTGAGCACAGGGTAAACACATGTTTTAAACAGAAGAAAAAAAAAGTTTAAACAAGGACGTAGCCAGGGGGCGGGGGGGGGGGGGGCCGGCGCCCCCCCCCGAACCCCGAAACGGTCGGAAAGGAGGAAAAATAAGGATAGTGGTTGGGCGGGGGGGGCGGCCCCCCCCCCCCCGAAATGGTCGCCAGATAGTAAAATTTGGGGGTTTTCAGAGGCTAAAAATTCAAAATTTTCTAGCGCCTCGCTAATCGCTCGGCGCCAAACTTTAAAATAATTTTAGTACCCCAATGGACCCCCAAAAACCAAAAATTTCCGCTTCGCGTCGCTCAGCGGTCACTTTCTATAGTATACATACATATATATCTCGTTATTTATGTTGCCTGATGCTAATGTTATTTCAAAGTTAGTACAATAATTTTTATAAGTAATAAGTACTACACAGAAAGCAGAACAAACAATCATATTGGTTGATTTATGTACCTCCCCCCTCCTAAATTTTCCTGCCGCCTATAGCATTGGCTCGGATTTTTTTCATATAGGTAAGTACCCTAGAAAACATGGAGCCGAGATGCTGCTCATGTGCTATGGTTTACAATGTGGGTTTAGCCAAGCGGTCTGAAACTAACGTCTCTAAATTCCTTTTTTGTAAAATCCAGGCTCTGCCAATGTGTGCTTATGTAATTTTTAACTAAGAAAACATGTTTTTACCGCTAAAAACATTAGATAATAGGTTATTAGGCCAAAAACAGTGTATTATACAGCTTTATCTACGTTTATCCCTGGTTTTTAACGTTTTCAAAAATTAAGGGGGGGCTCCGCCCCCCCCCCCCCAAAATTTCGGGGGGGGCGGAGCCCCCCCCGAAATTTTTTTTTGTACTACAATCCGCCCCCCCCAAAATGAAACTCTGGCTACGTCCCTGCGTTTAAACACATGTTTTAAATGTATAGGTATAAAAAAACCTTAAAATTTGTAATAAGTATCATCTGGAATTAAAATTTCTATTGTATTTTAGCACCTTAAATTTAAAATTTTCTCCCCACGGTCAGGGGGGTCAGGGGTAAAAAATTCGAAAATTTGGGGGTAGGGGGGCCCCTGGATTTTTTTCTAGGGGGCCCCCGAAATTTCGAGGCTAGGGGGGTGGACCCCACCCTACCCCTCTTTGTTCATCTATGTGTGCCCCTTCTCTTATTTTAAAAATGTCCTTCCTGTAAAAGCCCCAGCAATGGGGCACGTTGCACACGTCTGTTGGCGCAATAGTAGTTTCACTTTTGTAGTTTCAGTTCCACTTTTTACTTAACGTTGCACTTTTGTAAAATGGTAATATTTTGTAAGTGATAATAATGACAATGACTATTATAGTTTTTATCGTATTGTGATCAATGGAGTGCAAAAACTATGTTTTTTTATCTAGCTTTTTTCTTTCTTTTTTTCTATAGCTTGTTTGTGAAATAAACTTTTATACATGCGCTTTACGTCGTAGCAAAATACCTGTCGGTGCCGGTGTATAGATTTTAAAAACCCTAACTCCAGTGGCGCAGCCAGGATTTCATTTCAGGGGGTGGGGTGGTCTGGAGGAACAAAAAAATATCACAGAAGCGGCGCAAAGCTCCGCCGCCTGCGCCGCCTAACGGCGCCAGC
>JASAMX010028762.1:0-15574 GCA_030248175.1 Microlaimidae sp. YZB2_3
CTAAATGCAAATTTTTTAAGGGCTAAAGTTGGTTAATTTTTGTATATTTTGTGAAAAGGTGGAATTTAAAAAAATCTGCGTTCTTATTTGTTTTTTTTTTAAACGTCATTACCGCACAATTTTAATTGGTTCCCTCATGTCTGCATTCTAATTTTCAGCGTCAGCCAGATATAATTCAACCATAGAAGCAAAAGTTTCTCTTAGCATTTGGTTCCTGTTCTCTAAAAGACGATTCGAATTTTCGACCGTCTATAAAAAAGTACATCAAAACGCGAAAATACAGCTATTTTTTTACAGACAATCAAAATCTTATGGTTGAATTATATCTGACTAACCTCGCTAATTAGTATGGGAACATGTGAAGACCAATTAAAAATTTGCGGTTATGAAGTGTTTTTTTAACGCAGAACTTATTTCTGAATAAGAACGCAGATTTTTTTTTTCAGATTTACCGTTAAAATAAAATATGCTCAAATTAGTCAACTTCAGCTGTTACTAAATATATGCAATTTGGTTCGAAATTAAGTAATTTGATAAATAATTGTGAAAATGAAGATTTTACTTTTTTTTACTATACCGTTTTTGTAGAAAATTTTAAATGGTTTTCACATATTAAAAATGACATTGGTTTTGTTTTTGTTATTATAGGACCTTTCCGGAATATTTCCAAACAGAATTCTCATTGTCAAAAATACACAAGCCACATTTTTTATTTTGTTTTGTGTATATGCTTAGGGTGGACCAATCGCGAGCTTTAGAGTCTAGTTTCACCGGTCGTCGCTTGCGCAAAAGAAAACGTTCAGAAACCCCACTCACGTCTCCTGTTTTGGGTTTGCTGAACCGTCCTCCAACTATAACTCCGTATGTTTTTAATAAAATTATGTCATTTGTTTATAGGTGTAAGCTGGTAAAAATTGACTTTTTAATATCAGTTTTTATTGTTTAAACCTATTTTGAAAGACGTGCAAATTTAAAAACAAATATATTTAATTTAATATATAAATTAAAATATAAAAACTCGCTTTTCAAAAATTGTAAAGGTTTTTGTGATCTTTTATTCCGGGGTGACTTTTATAATACACCAAGTGACACAATCGTTAGCAGATTGGAACATTCGACAGCCATATCATTCGCATAATAACGGATATGGCATTCGAAAGTATTGTTTTCAACAAAAATGTTTTTAACTATTAGGCTCATCATAACTACGCTTTATTTAAAAGTGAAGTTCTCAAAATGTGGTTGAAAACCCAAACGATGTTATTTTTACCAATTTTAAGGTGGTGACTTTTAAAATACACCATGCCCTGTTTTGCACGGGTTTTAAATTCGGTTGCAATGGATCATCAAAAATTTTATTTTTTGTTATTTTAGGTTAAATTTTTCAAAATAGTGTAGTGTAATTGTTTTCTACGAAAATTGTCTAAGACAAATTTTGATGGGATCTAAAAAATTTAAAATATTTTTGGAAAATTAAACGGGAAATTTTTTAAGATCGGTGAACACAGATGAAAAATGACTCATCATAAATACTATTATTTTAAAGGAGTGAACCTTTAAGTTTTTACAACTAACTAAAAATTTTACAGAATAAAAAAAAACAAAAAGTTACTTTGAATATTAGCTTTAGTGTATTTTTTGACATATTTGTGAAAAAAATTTATTGACATAAACCACAAAAATAATCATGATTTTGTATTTATGACCAAAAATACAAATTAAAGTTTTGTATTTACACCTTAAAATTAAAAATTTGGTTATAGTTTCAATGTTGCAAAAAATAGCAAATTTACAAACTCCTACGTTAGTGAAAATGATTGTATTGAAAGGAAGAAGGTGTTTATTGATTTGATGTCTGATTGGCGAGATCATGTAACCAGAGGAACTCGAAACAAGGTAAGCAAAAAATTTTTTAATGATGTTTTAAATATACATATTTTACATTAAATTAAACTTATGCTAAAAACAATAAATTATTTTGTTAACGTGCGTTATTCCTTATTTCAGTTCCAACTGATAATATTAAACTGAACCAGAACAATATATATTTTAGTTGACTGAACCGATGCCAGTTTTTAATCCCCCCGAGTTAGCTTCGTCTCCCGATGAAATCAATAGTATTAATCAATCGATTATTGAAATGAGGGTAACTTGGTGTCCGGAATGCAAATGCGACAATGATCCCACCAGTGGGCAACCGACATGCGAACATTTCAACGCCATGCAAGTATGTATGCAGAAATTACTAAATTCTGTTCTATAACATAATACTCTACAATAATATAACTCATTGGATTATTTTAAAGGGACTTAAATCATGTGTCAAAGTGAAAATCTTGGAGCCAAACAAACAAATTTAAACAATCGATTTAAGTTACTTAAATCTAATGCTAAACCTAAACTTATTAAGACAATTTATTGTTCTAGAATTTAAATTCCGAAGTTTGCAGTTTTAGATTTTAATAACAGCTTCAAAAGTAGTCCCTATACTTAACAAACTATAAACAAATCAAATTTAGCTGAATTCGATGATTTGTAACATTGACTCAACTATTTATTAATAAAACAATTTAAAATTATTACCAAAAACGGTTTAAAATTTAAAATTAAATACCTTATTTTGACAATTATTTATCAAATTGTTTATATTAACACAAGAACGCAATAGTTAATGGTTAAAGTTGATTAATTTTTGTATAATTTGTAAAAAAGCGAAAATTAGTGTTCCAATTCGTTTTTTTTTTGAAAAACGTCATAACCACACAATTTTAATTGATCCGCTTATCTCTCCATACAAAATTATGGGGTCAGCTAGATATAGCTCAACCATAGGTAGAATATTTTTTCATAAAAAACTGAATTAATTTATGATTTTCACAAACAAAGTGTGATGATTGATGATGGTAATTCCAGCATTTATAATTGAATTACACCTTAGTGACCCAATGATTTACAATATTTGATATATTATTTAGAAAAAAATGGATAAAATGTAAAAAAATTACCGAATGTTTCACAATAAATATGTAATTTTGATAATTTTAATAAGGTTAATTAGTTTTTTAACCACAAATCTCAAAAAATTTAATGACGTAAATTGACCAATTTTATATTTTGCAAAAAACTTTTGCATTTTAATGACTTTTTTTGTAAACAAAAAAACACATGGACTCATAACTGCACAGTTTTGTTGACCTTTCATGTCCCATTGCATTTTTGCTGTGTTAGCTTGACGTAATTTTCCTGTTTTAAAGCTAAAACAGGGTTATAATTTTGGTGGAAAAAATTTCCCGTTTTTAACAACGTACAATTGATTTATTGCTACCAAATAATAACGATGTGTGTATAATTCTTAGAATTTTTTCGGGAAAAATATTTGGGGCGTTGAGTACAGACAGAAGCAGCCGAAAACGTACCGGTGGAAAGTGGAAAAAGAACCGAGGAAACTTTCGGACAGCTACTTGGAGCCGCTCACAGCCCAAAAGCCCACACTTCGCTTGCCTAGAACTTCCACGAAAAACACTCTCACACAAGGGTAATTTTAATAATATATAATAAATTACATTAAATAATATAAAATCTTCCCCTTTTTTGCTCTTTGGTATTTTTGCTCTGGTTTTGGTACTTGTCATCTCAGCCAGTAACAATATTTCTAACGTCACGTGGCTCGCAAAAAAACTGTCAAAGAACCTATTTTTAAGAAAGTTAAAATTTAGGTTTGGATTACTCACGCTTTTTAAAACGCACAATAATACATTGTAATTATTAATCTTACCATATCATAAAACTAATTCTCACCTTAAAATAACAGTCAACACCCAATTGACTTGACGATTAAAATCACCTAATTTTACTACCAACACATATGAAATTAACGCGTTTTCGTGAAGGCCTTTCCCCTTCCCCCCGCTACAACCGTGAAACCTTCGTAGGACAAAGGTAAAACCTTTGTCTCACGGTGGTGGTATTTTCGTATGACAAATGTCGTACGTAAACCTTACCGCGGAAAGCTTTTCCCATGACCTAGGTTTTACTTTCGTCATACATAATTTTTTGGGCGCGAATAGTGCCCAGTGAGCGAGTAAATTTAAATGGTTAAAGCTGTACGGTAGTAATATTTGTCAAGTTTTGCAACATAGCTGTCAAATTTTTGCAACATAATATCCTACTTAACACACTGCATCCGTAAGAAAAATCTGCATATTGCTACAGCTACCGTACAGCTTTAACTATTTCAATTTGCTCGCTTATTGGGCACTACTCGCGCAAAAAATTAGGTATGACGGAAGTATGACATAGGTCGCACGAAGGTTTCACGGTTGTAGCCGAGGAAAAGGCAATTACGGGAACGGGTTAGTGATTGCGAACGTATTTTACTTTCGAAACCTTTGTTGATTATCAGCTTTTTTATCCAATAAAAAGTTTCAATAGTTACAACCACCCGGCACCTTTTATAATATTTTTTTTACAGGAGTTTGATTCCCAAACGATTTTCTTCGTCAAGAGATAGTGGTTCGTTTGCTACTATTGATTCCACCCTTAATAATAGGTCATTAAGTAAGTTATAATTTTATATATATATTTTTTACACTAATGTGATTCTTAATAATTAATTATATGGCAATTAAAAAAAAAAAATTTCTGTTTCGTATTTTTATTTTTCTGAAAATGTGTTTCTGCAATCTACAATTTCAATTGACATCTGTAGTTACTATAGTTGTTTTTTAGTTAATGCTGATCATTCATATATGACGTTTCTGTCAATGTCCAACTCTGGAGAGAACAGTTTTTTATCAATGACTGCTGCATATCGTAAAAAAATAAAGCAAAAAGCAGGTATGCTTTGCAATTATTTTTTGCAAAAAAAATCTTTCCAATAGTAAATTTATAATTTTTGATAGTAGTAGGTAATAAAATATTTTTTATTAAATTAAAATCAATGTAAATTGTTCACACAAAGGTCCGGCTTTAAGTTTCATTAAAACTATCCGTTCTTTGCGAATACAAAGGAATAACTACTAGAATTGAAACCAGATATTTATTATCTAATTTTGCAATTGAATTTGCCATTTACAAACGAGTTGTGTAATTAAATATAAAATTTCATTAATTTTTTCGTTGAGTTTGTTATAAATCTGTAATTTTTTAATAGTAATTTTACAATTTAGTTGTTGTTTTTGTCTAAACTATTTCCTAGCGTAAACAAATTTTACCCTCAAATAGGTAGTCCTCTGGTGTTTTACTGGTACTCTATGTAATATTTCCTATGCTTTTTGTATTTTTAAATGTTTTTTTAACAAAATTTAATTGCATGTTTTTACAATCCCTGTGCACCTATTTGAATTTTTTTGGCAATACTTCGAATTTTAGAGGCACCTCGTACTGGTGTTCGATATCATTATTCGCGAAAAGAATATAAAATTCCAAGAAGAGCGCAAAGTGAAATGCAGTTATTAGGATCTGCCAAACGTTGTGCAAAAAGCGTTCCCTGCATTGTGATAAGTAAGTTGTTAAAATAATTTATTATTTTCAATAAAATTAATGTCCCTAAAAGAAAAATTAATAAACCTAAAATAAATTCGATTAGTAAAAGCTGGCTTTCACTTTGCATTCATTAATACCTGGCGGATCCTTGAGCGACTTGGGCTGCCTCTTAGATAAAGGTGTTCATACATTGTATGAGCCACCAGCGAAATATTAATAAACAATTGTTGAAATTTCTACCCTGCACCAAAGAATGGTTAGTTCCGGGTGAATTCTTGAGCGATGTCCTTCAGGCTGAGTTTAGATTACGGTGTAATCACCAGCGAAACATTAACAAACAAAGTTGTTCAAAACGTTTCAGCTGTCGGGTGCGGTAAAAAATGTAAAAGTTTCTCATATGGTTCAGTACCGAATCTTTATAGGCTAGATTCAGCTTATGCTGGCTTTTTCACCCTGCACCGAACGGGACGAGTGGTACCTGGCGGATCCTAATTGCCTTTTGGACTAATTCTTTCGGTATATGAACGCAATACAATATTCAAAAAATGTTTTTTTTTAAAAGCGGTTCAACTGACTGGGATCTTGGAAAAACTATGTTTAGTTTTTACCAACAAAATTCCCAATATGTAAGGAAGTTATATCGATTTTTAGTTGTTATACATTTCTTTTGTTTTTGTATAAATTTGACCTTGCGGTTAATGCGATGAGATCATTTAATTTTTTTCCGCCGTTCCATATCATGTTTGCCGTTTTTTTGACTTTCAGACGACGCGGAATGGGAGCGCGATGACGTGTTCGCCTCCACTTCGGTGAGTGAGGAATCCACGCTGAACAATCAGGACACCCGCGGGTTCAACTATCCGCGATACTCCCCTGCCGGCTCGATTCTGCCCCAACACGGCGGTTCCGATCCCCCAGCTAATCCAGTACCAATTCCGAACGGCGATTCCTGCGATATAGAGGAGCTGTGCAGTCCAATCGAACCAGTGGCCGGTTTTCGCCCAGCGGGAAACGTCTTGGCGGACCCCTCTGGTCCAGCCAGCGGGTCCCTGGACCACGCCGAGTTTTCTTGGGAATTTATGGTCGACCAAAATCAAAATTTGGCCGCGCCGCTCGTCCACAACTCTACCATGTCCCAGGAAGGCTCCCAGCGATTGATGAAGGGCAAGTCGCCTAGGCTCTGAAATTTTCGTCCATATTATAGTGCACCATGACGCAGCGCATGGCTGGATTTCAACTAAACTTGAAACTTCTGATATGAAATCTGATCTGCAATTATTACTTTAAAAAATTTTCCAAAACAAGTTATAGCAGTGCTGTTTTGTTTTGATAATACAAAAATAAGCTATATACTACAAAAAAGTGAACCAAATGAACCCTTTTTGTGTATTCATGAGATACAGTTTTTTCAATTTGCTGAGAAAATATTTTTGTAAATTGGTATAGTTGATATCGCATTACGAAGATAATATGTAATTATTTATATCAAGGCTGTTTGCTGTAGTTTTTCGTGGTAACTGTGATCGGTCAACGTTTTCTTCAAAATGATTTTTTTATAAATTCGATTTTAAATCTATACTGCTTCGTTGTAAACTTAGTTTTACAAATAAAAAATCCTGTTGATTTTTTAACATTTTTAACGATTTTTAGTCACTCAAGGCTGTTCAAATTAAATTTTTTGTCTTTAATCAGAAGTGATTTTGTCTGAAGATATGCAGAATTTATTCTTTCTGGCGCCGTCAAAATTTCTTTTAAGTCGGTTGCACAATTAAGTATTCTCAAAACACAAGGTTGATAACAGATATTTTTTTTTTCATTTCGCTCAGTAATTTGAATTTAAAAAATTCTTTTTTAGTTACTTAAAAAACTAGAATAAAAAAAGAAAATTTATACACAAAAAATATTGGAGGCGCAAAAAATTATTTTTCGTTTTCTTGTTTACGGGAAGAAATTGCCGTATTACACGTGGACTCAAAACTATAAAGTATTCTTCTGGAACCTAAAAACTTGGGCTTTTTAAAAAAACTTCCCGTTTACAGTAGTGAAAAATCGACCTTTTTAGATTTATTTGTTGTTAAGGTTTATGACTTTCATTGTTTTAAAAAAAACTAAACTTTTGTCTGTGATTGTTAAAAATAATTCTTACATTTTATTGATTTCACCTATAATTTGGTTTGTTTTTGCTTATGTTTAAATAAAAATTGTTTATACAAAAATCTTAGATGGTGCAAATGTCAAATGACTCTAAATCAGATTTATTCAACGCTTGATAGTAAAATTATTGTTGCGCGCATCTTAAAATTGTATGGGTGCCATGAGACGAAAAATTTAACATGTGCGGTTATGAAGTTTGAAAAAAAGGACATGTCTCACCCAAAAGTTTGTGCTTGCGTGGTCAAGGTTAAGCCGTCTCTAGCAGTTCCAGAGAATAGCTAAACACCCAGTTGCGCGGCAGAGTGGCGGTTGCCTTTCTAAGCACTGTTGTGCGCTGGAATGCTTTCTTGTTTGGTGTTAACGGACAAGAATTAAAAAAAGTTCATGCAATAACAAATTTTACATAAAAACTTTCATCTTTTTGTTCCAAATTAACTCAAATTTGAACTTGTTTTGTTGTAAAAAGTCTATTCAATACTCGAAGACATTAGTGCTTTTATTTACGTATAGTTAAAAAAGTGTCAAAAAGAAAACCATGTTGTGGTTTTTTTGAAATCTTGTCAAAAAGAAAACCATGTTCTTTTTATGAATTTTAAAAATCATGTCAAAAGAAAACCATTTTCTTTTTTTGAAAACTTTGACTTTTTTGTTTTAAAAAAAAATTCGTTTTTTTTCGAAACCGTATAATTAGGTTTTTGCATGTTCGTGTATAAAAAATGGAAAAAAGGTTTATTGTAGCGTTGTTGTTTACAAAACTTCGGGAGCAGTGAAGGAATAATTCAACATGCAAAAAAGCAACATACCTTTTCAGAATTATTAACTTTCAAACCATTTTGATTTAATTGCCACCTGATAATTTTAACCGTAAACATTTTATGAAAAAGTATTTAAAATTAAAAATAAATAAAGGTTATAAAGCTAACACTGAATAAAAAAAGTAACATTAGATAAAACTACACATTAAAAAACTGTAACTTTAGTAATAACATTAGAAAAAATACTACTCAAACAACTATAACTTACAACAATCAGTACAAGGAAAAAAATTAAATATATTGTCTGTTATGTAGTTTCTTCTTTATTTTTTTATATAACTGTCAAATAAAAAACTGCAAAATTTACACTACACTGTATTATGATTTTTTTAATACATCGAAATTTCCATAATTTTTTTTTCAAATAACGTTAAAAATTAAGGGCTACCAGGGACCTGTTCGGTACGTGAATAAATTTATCGCTAAGTTATATAGAATACAATGACAAACATTTTCCAGCATTAATTTATATCATTATACTCTACCGCTACCGTCCGACGACTGATGTACTTTTTTGGCCTTTTTTGTTACATCAACTTTTTCTTTCTTGAAACCAACTTTCTTGTTGTCCTCCTTAAGTTTCTTGGCGGTCACGCAAGCACAAACTTTTGGGTGAGACATGTCCTTTTTTTCAAACTTCATAACCGCACATGTTAAATTTTTCGTCTCGATGGCACCTATACAATTTTAAGATGCGCGCAACAATAATTTTACTATCAAGCGTTGAATAAATCTGATTTAGAGTCATTTGACATTTGCACCATCTAAGATTTTTGTATAAACAATTTTTATTTAAACATAAGCAAAAACAAACCAAATTATAGGTGAAATCAATAAAATGTAAGAATTATTTTTAACAATCACAGACAAAAGTTTAGTTTTTTTTAAAACAATGAAAGTCATAAACCTTAACAACAAATAAATCTAAAAAGGTCGATTTTTCACTACTGTAAACGGGAAGTTTTTTTAAAAAGCCCAAGTTTTTAGGTTCCAGAAGAATACTTTATAGTTTTGAGTCCACGTGTAATACGGCAATTTTTGTACAAAGAAACGAAAAATATTTTTTTGGCGCCTTCATTTTTTTTGTGTATAAATTTTCTTTTTTTATTCTAGTTTTTTAAGTAATTAAAAAAGAATTTTTTAAATTCAAATTACTGAGCGAAATGAAAAAAAAATATCTGTTATCAACCTTGTGTTTTGAGAATACTTAATTGTGCAACCGACTTAAAAGAAATTTTGACGGCGCCAAAATAACAAATTCTGCATATCTTCAGACAAAATCACTTCTGATTAAAGACAAAAAATTTAATTTGAACAGCCTTGAGTGACTAAAAATCGTTAAAAATGTTAAAAAATCAACAGGATTTTTTATTTGTAAAACTAAGTTTACAACGAAGCAGTATAGATTTAAAATCGAATTTATAAAAAAATCATTTAGAAACGCTTGACTGATCACAGTTACCACGAAAAACTACAGCAAACAGCCTTGATATAAATAATTACATATTATCTTCGTAATGCGATATCAACTATACCAATTTACAAAAATATTTTCTCAGCAAAATTGAAAAAACTGTATCTCACTAATACACAAAAAGGGTTCATTTGGGTCACACTTTTTTGTAGTATATAGCTTATTTTTGTATTATCAAAACAAAACAGCACTGCTATAACTTGTTTTGGAAAATTTTTTAAAGTAATAATTGCATATCAGATTTCATATCAGAAGTTTCAAGTTTAGTTGGAATCCAGCCATGCGCTGCGTCATGGTGCACTATAGGTATGGACCAAAAATTTCAGAGCCTAGGCGACTTGCCCTTCATCATCGCTGGGAGCCTTCCTGGGACATGGTAGAGTTGTGGACGAGCGGCGTGGCCGAAATTTTGATTTTCGTCTATAAATTCCCAAGAAAACTCGGCGTGGTCCAGGGTACCGGCCGGCTGGACAGAGGGGTCCGCCAGTACGTTTCTCGTCGGGCGAAAACCGGCCACTGGTTCGATTGGACTGCACAGCTCCTCTATATCGCAGGAATCGCCGTTCGGAATTGGTACTGGATTAGCTGGGATCGGAACCGCCGTGTTGGGGCAGAATCGAGCCGGCAGGGAGTATCGCGGAGTCGAACCCGGCGGTTCTGATTGTTCAGCGTGGATTCCTCACTCACCGAAGTGGAGGCGAACACTTCATCGAGCTCCCATTCCTGGTCGTCTTAAAGTAAAAAAAAACTGCAAACATGATATGGAACGGCTTAAAAAAATTAAATGATCTCATCGCATTAACCGCAAGGTCAAATTTATACAAAAACAAAAGAAATGTATAACAACTGCAAAATCGATATAACTTCCTTACATATTGGGAATTTTGTTGGTAAAAACTAAACATAGTTTTTCCATATTCTTTACTAGTCAGTTGAACCGCTTTTAAAAAAAACATTTTTTAATATTGTATTGCGTTCATATACCGAAAGAATTAGTCCAAAAGGCAATTAGGATCCGCCAGGTACCACTCGTCCCGTTCGGTGCAGGGTGAAAAAGCCAACAGAAGCTGAATCTAGCCTATAAAGATTCGGTACTGAACCATATGAGAAACTTTTACATTTTTTACCGCACCCGACAGCTGAAACGTTTTGAACAACTTTGTTTGTTATGTTTCGCTGGTGATTACACCGTAATCTAAACTCAGCCTGAAGGACATCGCTCAAGAATTCACCCGGAACTAACCATTCTTTGGTGCAGGGTAGAAATTTCAACATTGTTTATTAATATTTCGCTGTGGCTCATACAATGTATGAACACCTTTATCTAAGAGGCAGCCCAAGTCGCTCAAGGATCCGCCAGGTATTATGACTACAAAGTGAAAGCTAGCTTTTACTAATCGAATTTATTCTAGGTTTATTATTTTTCTTTTAGGGACATTAATTTTATTGAAAATAATAAATTATTTTAACAACTTACTTATCACAATGCAGGGAACGCTTTTTGCACAACTTTGGCAGATCCTATAACTGCATTTCACTTTGCCTCTTCTTGGAATTTTATATTCTTTTCGCGAGATGATTTGAACACAGTACGAGGTGCCTCTAAAATTCGAAGTATTGCCAAAAAAATTCAAGAAGCGCACAGGGATTGTAAAAACATGCAATTAAATTTTGTTAAAAAAACATTTAAAAAATACAAAAAGCATAGGAAATATTACATAGAGATACCAGTAAAACACCAGAGGACTACCTATTTGAGGGTAAAATTTGTTTACGCTAGGAAATAGTTTAGACAAAAACAACAACTAAATTGTAAAATTACTATTAAAAAATTACAGATTTATAACAAACTCAACGAAAAAAATTAATGAAATTTTATATTTAATTACACAACTCGTTTGTAAATGGCAAATTCAATTGCAAAATTAGATAATAAAATATCTGGTTTCAATTACAGTAGTTATTCCTTTGTATTCGCAAAGAACGGATAGTTTTAATGAAACTTAAAGCCGGGAGTTTTGTGTGGAACAATTTACATTGATTTTAATTTAATAAAAAGTATTTTATTACCTAAACTACTATCAAAAATTATAAATTTACTATTGGAAAGATTTTTTTTGCAAAAAATAATTGGAAGCATACCTGCTTTTTGCTTTATTTTTTACGATATGCAGCAAGTCATTGATAAAAAACTGTTCTCTCCAGAGTTGGACATTGACAGAAACGTCATATATGAATGATCAGCATTAACTAAAAAACAACTATAGTAACTACAGATGTCAATTGAAATTGTAGATTGCAGAAACACATTTTCAGAAAAATAAAAATACGAAACAGAAATTTTTTTTTTTAACTGCCATATAATTAATTATTAAGAATCACATTAGTGTAAAAAATATATATATAAAATTATAACTTACTTAATGACCTATTATTAAGGGTGGAATCAATAGTAGCAAAACAAACCACTATCTCTTGACGAAGAAAATCGTTTGGAAATAACAAACTCCTGTAAAAACAATATTATAAAACGTGCCGGGTGGTTGTAACTACTGAAACTTTTTTGTGGGATAAAAAAGCTGATAATCAACAAAGGTTTCGAAAGCAAAATACGATCGCAATCACTAACCCGTTCCCGTAATTGCCTTTTCCTCGGCTACAACCGTGAAACCTTCAGTGCGACCTATGTCATACTTCCGTCATACCTAATTTTTTGCGCGAGTAGCGCCCAATAAGCGAGCAAATTGAAATAGTTAAAGCTGTACGGTAGCTGTAGCAATATGCAGATTTTTCTATGACGCCGGCAGTGTGTTAAGTAGGATATTATGTTGCAAAAATTTGACAGCTATGTTGCAAAACTTGACAAATATTGTTACCGTACAGCTTTAACCATTTTAATTTGCTCGCTCACTGGGCACTATTTGCGCACAAAAATTATGTATGACGGAAGTAGGATCTACGTCATGGGAAGAGCTTACCGCGGTAAGGTTTAAGTGCAACATTTGTCATGGGAACATACCACCACTGTGAGACAAAGGTTTTTTTTGTCCTACGAAGGTTTCACGGTTGTAGCAGGGAAGGGGAAAGGCCTTCACGAAAACGCGTTAATTTTATATGTGTTGGTAAGGAAAATCATAGGCCACTTAAATCGTCAAGTCAACTTGGGTGTTGAATGATGGTCATTTTTAAGGTGAGAATTAGTTTTATTATATGGTAAGATTAATAATTACAATGTATTATTGTGCGTTTTAAAAAGCCTGATTAATCCAAACCTAAATTTTAACTTTCTTAAAAATAGGTTCTTTTATAATTTTTTTGCTAGCTATGTGACGTTAGAAATATTGTTACTGGCTAAGATGACAAGTACCAAAACCAGAGCAAAAATACCAAAGAGCAAAAAAGGGGAAGATTTTATATTATTTAATGTAATTTATTATATATTATTAAAATTACCCTTGTGTGAGAGTGTTTTTCGTGGAAGTTCTGGGCAAGCGAAGTGTGGGCTTTTGAGCTGTGAGCGGTTCCAAGTAGCTGTCCGAAACTTTCCTCGGTTCTTTTTCCACTTTCCACCGGTACGTTTTCGGCTGCTTCGTTGTACTCAATGCTCGAAAATATTTTTCGGAAAAATTCTAAGAATTATAATACACACATCGTTATTATTTGGTAGCAATAAATCAATTGTACGTTGTTAAAACTAGTTCTTTTCAGTCAAAATGAACCCTGTTTTAGCTTTAAAACAGGAAAATTACGTCAAGCTAACACAGCAAAAATGCAATGGGACATGAAAGGTCAACAAAACTGTGCAGTTATGAGTCCATGTGTTTTTTTTGTTTACAAAAAAAGTCATTAAAATGCAAAAGTTTTTTGCAAAATATAAAATTGGTCAATTTACGTCATTAAATTTTTTGAGATTTGTGGTTAAAAAACTAATTAACCTTATTAAAATTATCAAAATTACATATTTATTGTGAAACATTCGGTAATTTTTTTACATTTTATCCATTTTTCTAAATAATATATCAAATATTGTAAATCATTGGGTCATAAAGGTGTAATTCAATTATAAATGCTGGAATTACCATCATCAATCATCACACTTTGTTTGTGAAAATCATAAATTAATTCAGTTTTTTATGAAAAAATATTCTACATATGGTTGAGCTATATCTAGCTGACCCCATAATTTTGTATGGAGAGATAAGCGGATCAATTAAAATTGTGTGGTTATGATGTTTTTCAAAAAAAACCAATTGGAACACTAATTTTCGCTTTTTTACAAAATATACAAAAATTAATCAACTTTAACCATTAACTATTGCGTTCTTGTGTTAATATAAACAATTTGATAAATAATTGTCAAAATAAGGTATTTAATTTTAAATTTTAAACCATTTTTGGTAATAATTTTAAATTGTTTTATTAATAAATAGTTGAGTCAATGTTACAAATCATCGAATTCAGCTAAATTTGATTTGTTTATAGTTTGTTAAGTATAGGGACTACTTTTGAAGCTGTTATTAAAATTTATAACTGCAAACTTCGGAATTTAAATTCTAGAACAATAAATTGTCTTAATAAGTTTAGGTTTAGCAGTAGATTTAAGTGACTTAAATCGATTGTTTAAACTTGTTTGTTTGGCTCCAAGATTTTTACTTTGACACATGATTTAAGTCCCTTTAAAATAATCCAATGAGTTATATTATTGTAGAGTATTATGTTATAGAACAGAATTTAGTAATTTCTGCATACATACTTGCATGGCGTTGAAATGTTCGCATGTCGGTTGCCCACTGGTGGGATCATTGTCGCATTTGCATTCCGGACACCAAGTTACCCTCATTTCAATAATCGATTGATTAATACTATTGATTTCATCGGGAGACGAAGCTAACTCGGGGGGATTAAAAACTGGCATCGGTTCAGTCAACTAAAATATATATTGTTCTGGTTCAGTTTAATATTATCAGTTGAAACTGAAATAAGGAATAACGCACGTTAACAAAATAAATTATTGTTTTTAGCTTAAGTTTAATTTAATGTAAAATATGTATATTTAAAACATCATTAAAAAATTTTTTGCTTACCTTGTTTCGAGTTCCTCTGGTTACATGATCTCGCCAATCAGACATCAAATCAATAAACACCTTTTTCCTTTCAATACAATCATTTTCACTAACGTAGGAGTTTGTGAATTTGCTATTTCTTGCAACATTGAAACTATAACCAAATTTTGAATTTTAAGGTGTAAATACAAAACTTTAATTTGTATTTTGGTCATAAGATAATTACTAATTACTTTGTGTTGTTATAAATTTTTTAGAAGATGTTGAAAATACATGAAAGTGATATTCAAGTAATTTTTGTTCTTTATATTCCCCGTAAAATTTTAGCTAGTTGCGTAAAACTAGAATCACTCCTTTAAATAGTACAAGGATCCATGAGGTAGTTATTTTCATTTGGTGTTCCACTGAAATTCTGAAAATTTCCCGTTGAATTTTCAAATGTTTTAAATTTTGACTCATGAAAAATAAATTTGTCTTTAAGCAATTCTGAAAACAATTACACTACACGATTTTGAAAAATTTACCAAAAATAAATAAATTTCAATTATGTTTTGTAGTAATATGCTCAACTCGAAGACGTACAT
>JASAMX010028765.1:0-15989 GCA_030248175.1 Microlaimidae sp. YZB2_3
TTTAATAATAACAATTACAGCACATTCATCTTTCACTGTGTAAAATGGAATGTAAAATGTAAAGCCAAAACTGACCGCAAATCAAACCGTCATAAAAAAACTCACCGTTCGAATCGTGCTCAATTTTTTATGAAAAACTTGAAAAGGTATAAGCTAACAGCATACCAAGTGGCGATTTTTATGTCGAAGTAATAAAAAAATTTTGTGGGGTTATGGGGTCCGGTCCGACCCTCATAGAACCCCCTTTTAGATTTTGAAATGTCATTTATCCAGGATAAAGACCCCCCTAGCTTTGATGACCGTGTTCATCTATGGCTTTAATCAATTAATAGTTAAAAGTCTAAACTACACACTGATATAGGTATTGTTCCGATTTGTTCGGCCGATTTTACGTTTTGTCGCCAGTCACCTCAACCATTTTTGAACAGACTATTATTTTAATAAATATTTTGATACCTGAGCCGTATATTAAGTATAATTAAGATTTATATTTGAGTTCAGTTGTACCCGTAGATTTCGCAAAATGTGCATTCGTAAGTTTGAAAATTTGCCAATTTTTAACGAAACGTAAACAATCAAAATTTTAGATATTTTTAGATAAATTTTAATTACACAACAAAACAACATAGTGTATAAAATAAATTACACCAAATTAAATGTTAAATTTAATTTAAATTTGCGCAGTAAAACAATTTTATATCTACTTTACAATAGTTTGGTGTAGTAAATTAAATCATAAAGCTTATTATTTAAGGAGGTGGATCAGGCTACCGCGATGGATGTGGACCGCAAAAGGGCCCACTCTCTTTGCGAGCCCATCTCAGTGGCCACGCACTATTTCAACAACACTTCTTGCTCACCGTCACCCACGCGTATCGAACATCAAAAGGTAAGGTAATTTAATTATGTTACTGCTACTACCTACTACCTACCGTTGGTAGGGGCTCCAGGAATTATCGCGTGTCCATAATTTATTACATCTGAAAATTTTTTTTAAAAATGTATCAAAATAATCTTGACAAAGGCTTTATAATTTTTTTTATACCAAATACGTTTCAACCTAAAATTATGTTTAATTCCATAATTACAAAACTAAGCAGATTCGGCATTGTTTAAGAACACACCAGTGAATTAAAATAAAGAACAATATCATATCATAATCATAGATCACCGACCTCTTATGCATATATTGGCAAGTTGATCCGGAGTGGGGGGGAAAATAAACCCGTAATCAGGGGGGGGTTAAAATCCGAGTAACGCTTTTTATTTATATCGTATTTTTTTCTGGAGTTCATTTTACCCTTATCGTTTTTCAATTTTAAAAAAAATATAGATAAAAAACTCTAATTTGTGTCGAAAAGCCCTTTTTATTGCATTTTTGAGTGCTTTTTATTGCTTAAAACATTCATTTTGACCTTAAAACTTAAGGTTGGAGGCAGTAACAAGTCATATTAGAGACATTTTTTCTGCATTTTTCCAAAATTTGGGGGGGTTAATTTTTTCTCCCCTTCATTTGAGTGGAAGAGAGGGTTAACCCCCCACCCTCAACCCCCCTCCTTGCCCATGTATGCTCTTATGGCCTGGGGACGGGATTTTAGAGTAGTGTGTTGAGATTTTCGACAGTTAGGGGGAGGGGAGGGCATACCCTAGGGTTTTCAAAACGTAGGGTACAGGCAAGGGTTAAAAAAGGGTTTTTAAGAATACACTAATAAAGTTTATAATAATAGATAAATTTTAGCTTGATTTAAAGACTACTTTGTTGGTATAAGAAACAATTAAAATATTTGTTTCCATGTATGGTTGTTTGGAATAGTGGTTGGGGGAGAGGGTGGACTGACTAAGGGTTTTATGGGGGTGGAAGAAGGGGGGTAAAAAATGGGTCTTGAAGATTGGAGAAGGGCCCTCCTTTCTCCAATGGCTCAAAAATGACAAAAATGGCTCCAAGGGTCAAAAATGGCTCTTGAAGCGGTGAGGAGAGGGGGGATGGGCGAGGGGGGCGTACATATACAGATGTTTTTTTGTGGGAGACCGACGGGTTCACTCCAGCCACCCCTAAGGCATAATCTGCATAGGGTAGATAAGTTTCAGGTAATGCAACAATAACCCCCCTAAAGCCAAAATTTCAACTCCTTCTGGGAAAACTCTTGGGAGTCCCACCTCCCCCCAAAGCTCGAGAGCAGTCCGGTTTGACCCCTCAGTGAGACTGACCCCATTTCTCTCTCCCGAACAATTGACAAGTATAATTTTTTATTTACTGTCAAAAACTTTTTTTTTCTCGTAAAAACACACGTTTTAGACCTAAATAAGCTATTTTAGTATATAAAATTCAATATTAGAACCAAGTGGTGGTGAGTGAAGAAGGGTGGCCTAGTGGGGTCAACCCCTCCCTAGCCTCGAGATTTTAGGACCGCCTCCAGACGAAAATCTGAGGGCACCCCGCCGTCCCCAAAATTTCCGAATTTTTTTACACCTGACCCTTATCTAGAATTTGAAATCTAACCTCCTCCCCTCCCCCTTCGGAAAAATTTCAGGTAGTTTTTTTATACTAAGTTTTCTTCCAAAAACGTGAATTTTTAACACAAATTCATGTTTTAACACCCTTTTTATACTAAAATATAGCTTTTTATTCAATAAAATGTGGTATTATCCAATAAAAAACAATTATTAAAATTATTATGGTTTAAAACTATTTTGCGCTGGACATCGGACCCCACCTGACCCCTCTCCAGATTTCAAAACTTTGCATCCTGGGTCGACTCCCCCTTAAAGAGCTAGGGGTGGGGTTCGGACCGGACCCCTCTAGTATTCCCCTCTAGAATTCAAAATTCGATTTACCCTGGGTAAACCACCTTACCCTTAGTTTCCAGGACCCCCCTAAATTTGAAATCTCACACCCCGGGTCGACCCCCTTAAAAAGCCAGGGGGTCCGGACCGGACTCCCCTGGATTATACATGGGCAACAGGGCCGTAGCCAGGATTTGAATTGAGGGGGGGATTTTTTGGAAGGTGGTTTATAGGGGCCCACAAGGGGGGTCTGGGGGGCGGGAGCCTCCCAGCGGGGTCAAGGGGCAGATCCCCTGGTCAGGGGGGTGCCCGGGGGCAGAATGCCCCCCGGGGTGGAAAATTTTTTAATTTTAAGCTTTTAAAAGGCATCAGGAAACCTAAATTTAAGTACTGAATCTTTATTTATTTAAACCGCTTTTTTATACCAAAAAAGTGGTTGAATCGTGACTTCCCGCTCTTTGATATTGCCGCTTTTATGCAAATATTTTCACACAAAACAAAAATACAATATTTTTAAACTCACTGCACTAATGTTTTGAATTATAAATAATTCCTTTTTTATAAATAAGAGCTTTATGAACCTAAATCACTTTAAATAATGCATTTTAGATAGCTTTAATACATTACAGAGTGATTTGGAAAAAAAAATTTTTTTTCTAAATTTTAAAAAAAAACCAAAGGGGGGACCCTTACGAAATTTTTTGCCTTCCCAGAATTTGAGGGGGGGATTAATCCCCCCAATCCCCCCCCCCTGGCTACGGACTTGGGCAAGTTGGTCCGCAGTGGGGGGTTAAAATTCGAGAAACGCAAAATACCTATATCGTTTCTTTCTGGAGTGCATTTTACCCATATCGTTTTTTTGATTTTGAAGGAAAAATAGGTAAAAAACGCTAATATTAGGTAAAAAAGCCCTTTTTATAGCATTTTTGAGCTTTTTATTGCTTAAAACATTCATTTTGACCTCAAAAATTAAGTTTGGAGGCAGTTAGAAGTCGTTTTAAAGACGTTTTTCTTCATTTTTCCAAAATTGGGGGAGGGTAACCTTTTCTCCCCCCCACTTCTGAGTGGGG
Organism: Microlaimidae sp. YZB2_3; assembly: GCA_030248175.1. Lineage (NCBI taxonomy): Eukaryota > Metazoa > Nematoda > Chromadorea > Desmodorida > Microlaimidae > Microlaimidae sp. YZB2_3. The sequence goes on from JASAMX010028765.1 coordinate 3,855, forward strand.
GGTTAAACCCCCTTCTTAGAATTTGGGGGGTTAACCCCCCTCTCGTGCCCATGTATGCCCTGGACCTCCCTAAAAATTTTGACTTTCCACCTGGGGGTGGACCCCCCCCCAAGCGGACCTGACCAAAACACCTATGGGGGTAGTCCTCTGGGGATCTTGGCCTTGGGGGAAAAGAGAGGAGCCGAAGGCCACACGGTATCACTCAGTGATCTTAAGATCATAATAAAGTTCAGTTTAAAACTAGTGTCTGGAGAAAGTGAGAAGGTCAATAGCTCCGCGGTGGAGCAATCGATTAGACCCTCGTTTTTCGGTCACTCAATTTCCGGCTGACATCTTCGTCCTCCGTTTGCGGTGCGAGTTTCGGACATTTGGCTTTGTTGTTGTGTTCGTAAAAAATCTTGTCGCGCATTACCATTGGCTATAACTTTCCAATTTCTTCTTAGGTCAAAAGAGGATTATTGTGATAATTGTTGCGTACACTTAACTTTGGCTATAAAAGTGGATTAATGTCCTCCTAAATTGTTTCTTAAATTTTCTCTTCTAAATTTCTGGGTTGTTGTGCAGTATAAAATTTTGCCACAATTATTTTAAAAGCAGGATATGCATGCAATAGTGTTCCTTTGCTTTTAAGATTATATTTATTTTTTGTATTGATTGGTCTATAATGGCCTAACTAATTCTAGCTATTATATGTGTATTTTGGGGGGTAAAAACCAAAATCCCACTTGGGTCATGCATTTTTCAGAAGCAAATCTCGAAGAGTGCCTGATGGGCAATGATTTTGGGAATGGTTAAAATACGGTGGTGGTAAGGAGTTTTGTAAAATTGCTAATATAAATGCTTTAAAAATTGTAATAAAACTGCGTTAAAATGCTAAAAAGTAATATAAAAGATTTGTGAAAAACATTTATTACATTTTAATTTGTCAAATTTACCAAAAAAAGCAAACTTTTGAATTTTTCGAATTTAGTAAAGAATGGAACAAAAGTACGCAAAAATGAGCTTCTTGGAGAAGAATGGGATAAACCTCCATTTAACCCTGCTTCCCTCTCACCCCTCGGACACATATGGATTCCTTTTCTTACAATAAACTTCTTGCACAATAAGCTCGACAAAATATTAAAATATTTCAGCAATGTTATTCGCCTTCAGCACACCAAATCGTTAGCCGTAATATTGGTTACTCACCGAGCCCCAGTCCAACGCCAAGCCCAACCAGAAGATACGCCAACAACCCACTCCTTAGGTAAAAAAATTTCTGTAACATTTAAAATATTATACACAGTCTTAAATTAAAAATTTTCCCAAAATCCGCATCTAGAAACATCCAACCTATATACATATACTAATCATTAAAATCATAATACTTTAATCAATATATAACAGGATTCAGACCTGTGCACGGTCTGGAAATGCCCCCCCGCTTTATTGGAAGATTTGCCCCATCGTTTTATTGCCTCTCCCTGCCCAAAAATAAAAAAAGTACTCAAAAATATGGCACCATCTTTTACTTATTATGACGCCATCATCGCAAAATTTTTAGTTTTTAGCCTATTTCAATGCATTTTAAGCCATTTTAGACTTTTTTCCCCTTAATTTCGCCTTTTTTGTCCTTTTTTTCCCTGTTTCCTTCTTTTTCTCCTTTTTTTCTCTTTTTTTTCTTTCTACCCTGCTTGCTCCCCGTTTTATTGCCTCCCTTCCGTTTCAAAAAAGTTGCCCCCCGTTTTGGAATTGCCCCCCCCCCCCCAATAAAACCTCGGGGGGCAGTTCACAGGTCTGCACAGTCTTAAATTAAAAATTTTCCAAAAAATCCGTATCTAGGAACATCCAACCTGTATACTAATCATTAAATCATCATTAATACTTTAATTAACATATAAAAGGATTTTATGGTATTTAGGGCCATGCACGCCATACATACATGTCTACGGAAGGTTATTTACCTGAATCCTGAGAATTTAAATCCCATATACTAGTGGGCAAGTGTCATAAATATAATTGTTGTGTACATGGTGTACCGTGTACAGTACGGGGGTTATTTATCTTATTTGTGCGAATTTAACTCCCATATACGAGTGGAAAAAACTATGATTTTATTAAAATTTTTAAATTACATTACAAGTTTCACTAAACTATGTTAGACAAATGCTGAGTTTGTGCAAAACATAACAAAATAATTTAAACAATGTTTTGTTACACATATTTTGTATTACTAATTTAGGAGTCTAAGTCCAATCGCAGTGCGACCAACATCCTCACTAAAACGAAAATATGACAGTGATTCCGACAGCAGTGTGGGAGGTCCGGCGTCTAAAAAAGGTACGAATCTCTTTGTACAAAGCTATTTGCGTTATTTTTTGTTATTTAAACTATTATTTTGCTTGTAATTTTAAATTTTAAATAAAATTTATTGTAGGTTCAAGAGCAAATAACCTTGATTAGTTAGTTAATTCTTTTCCATGCAATTAAATGCAAGTATCAAAAATATTTGGATGTTTTAAAAAGTTTGTGTATATCGAATACAAACCTTCTTTTTTTATTAGACTTTAGTTTTGTGAAATGACGTGCACTTAGCAGAATGTATTAAAAAATATTATTTAATATTGTACATTAAATAAGAAATCAATGATTTTGGCTCGTATCAAAGATCAGCAAGATATAAATGAAAACAAAATGGTAAAAACCACAAAAGCAAAACATAAATTATTGTTTGCCTTGAAAACATTAAAAAAAATTTTGTGAAAATATTTTTAACTAATTTTTATCCATGAATTAACTTAAAAAAATTGTGATTTTTGCCATCATAATTGACTGATCTAAAAAATCTGGTACCAGTTTTAAAATACCTTATCGTGGACTAATAGGTTGATTTGGGTATCCCTAGAACTAGAATCTGAAAAAGGTTAACAAAAATAAACCAAGTTTCATTGTTTATGGACAGAATGTGATTAAAATATTAAAAAAATTGCTTGGTAAGTAAAAACTACATTTTTAAATATCGATCGATTTTTCCAAACTTCTTACTCTCACACCACCGGCTCTAAAATTTGTGGTTATCAAGGAAATCATTTTTCATCATTTTACTATATATATTTGACATTCTTTAATTTTTAAAGCGAATTCATTGTCGGCTAAAGTTACCATAAAAAATCTCGAAATGTGGGGGCCCTTGTTTGTAAAACACAATTTAAGGCATGATCGTGAATGGAAAAATAACGACAAGTATTTGTCATTGGTTTTATAGAAAGAAAAGAATATTCTAAAATGCACTGAAAATCTAACTGATAGGTGGCAAGTTGTTTCGCAAAAGTAAAGAAAAACAGAACTCAATCCTACAGTCATTTTTATTGCATTTTTAATAAGTTATGCAACGGTGCTTTCAGAGTTTTTTTTATTTATCTATTTTATGTGATAATTCTTAAAATTACTGGAAAAAAACAATGTTTAAATAACACCACTGTGTTGTTAGTTTACATAGGAATAAATTGTTAGTTTAGTTTTTAAAAATATTTCAATGTTGCACAAGTTATAAATGCTTTGCAAACAAAAGATTTATCGCATAATGTATTTTATGGATTTTTTATTTTGCTATAAAAAATTTCTTAGGGATTTCTTAAAATTTTCAGGTACTTGTTTAAAAAACTTCTATTTAATTTGTAAATTTTTTTTTCGAGATTTTTAGGAAATATATTTACATACCTAGTAATTTATTAATTTTCGTATTTTTATGAGCCTAACTTTTAAGAGAGATTTGTCTATATTAGTGTTGTAAAAAGTTTTTTTACGGAAACTAATAAAAAAGTAACAGATTTCGGATTACTGTTACTGTTACTCAAATTTTAACTTCCACTTTTATCCGTACTCGACTTTTGAAATTTCAATTACTTTTATTTTTATTCTTATTCGGATTTTTCGTGCAAATACTTAAATTAATTCAAATAAAGATTCCTTAAGATTCCTTATGAGCTTGATTTAAAATAACTGGCAGAAGTATTTTTTAAGCCACTAACAAGCTTAACACTATTTATTTACACGAAAACACTTTTTAAAATGAAAATTTATACACAAAAGTTGAAATATTTGACAGCATTACGTGAACAAAACCTCATCAAAGTTTGTTTGTCGCGGTTATCATATAGAATAATCTACAGTATTACGTAAAAAATTATCATGTAGATTATTCTACAAACTGTAGATTATTCCATAGGTCGTAGTAGATTTTTTACATGATGAAAAATCTAAAATGTGGAATAATCTATACCTATAATTAGAACAATTTTATTACACAGTCGGACATTCTTTACTCTCATGCATTCTTGCTTTTACTTAGAAAAAGTTCTGACTTTTACTTTACTTAAAGGTGCGTTGCTGAGTAAAACTTTTTGTCTTCGATTTTGATGATTTTTGTGCAAAGCTTATCCTTGCCCCCAATAGCCTAAAAAATTTTTTTCATTAAAATATCTCCACTGGTTCAGGAGATACAACCCTTAAAAATGGCTTTTTTGACAATTCTGTACTTAAAAACTTGCTCAATGGGTATAAATATTTAAGTTACAAAATATGCACTTAAAGAAAGCGGCTACTTTCTACTTTATTTGAAACCTCGATTGCTAAGATTGATGCAGTATTTATCGAGATATTGCGTTTCCCGCACAAAAAAACCTCGATTTTTTCGTCAAAAAACCCAAAGACGGCAGTGATTTGATTAAGTTTTTTTGCCCGCCATTTTGACTATACTATGTATTTGTAGCAAAAAAATCGCGGGTTTTTTGTACGGAAAATGCAATAACTTGACAAATACTGCACAATCTTAATAATCAAGGTATCAAATTAAAGTAGAAAGTAGCCGCTTTCTTTGAGTGCATATTTTGTAACTTAAATATTTATACCCATTGAGCAAGTTTTTAAGTACATAATTGTCAAAAAAAACATTTTTGAGGGTTGTATCTTCTGAACCAGTGGAGATATTTTAATGAAAAATTTTTGTACGCTAATGGGGGCAGGGGTAAGTTTTCACAAAAAATTATCAAAATCGAAGGCAAAAAGTTTGACTTCGCACCGCACCTTAAAATGAAATTTTGACCGTTATTTTTACTCTTACTTTACTTAAAAATGCGGTACCGAGTTAAATTTTTTGTCTTTGATTTTGATAATTTTTTGTAAAAACTTAACTCCTGTCCCCAATACCCCACAAAATTTTTTTCAGGAAAATATCTTTAGTGGTTCAGGCGATATGACCCCCCAAAAATCGCGTTTTTTTAAAATTCTGTACTTAAAATATTTTTTAATGAGTATAAAATTTTAAGTTTTTAAAGGTTTACTAAAAAAGCGGCTATTTTCTACTTTATTTTGATATCTTGATTGTTAAAATTGGAGCAGTAATTCTTGAGATATTGTTTTTCCGTACAAAAAACCCGCGATTGTTTTTACTAAAAATACAAAATGTAGGCAAAAATTTTGGGTAAACCTAATTAAATCACTGCCGTTGTTTGGTGTTTTTAATGAAAAATCCAGGGTTTTTTGTACGGAAAGCGCAATATCTCGACAAATACTGTACCAATATGAACAAGCAAGGTATTAAATTAATATAGAAAGTAGCCGCTTTCTTTTAGTAAACCTTTTATAACTTAAAAGTGTATACTCAATGAGATATCTTTTAAGTGCAGAATTTCGAAAAAAAAGCATGTTTTTATGGGGGTCATATCTCCTGAGCCTTTAAAGATATTTTAGCGAAAAAATTTTTGTGGCCTATGCCTATTAAAGGCAGGGGTAACGTTTTCACAAAAATCATCAAAATTGATTACAAAAAGTTTGGCTCGGTACCGCACATTTAAATTAACATTTTTTAAATTACATTTACTTTTACTTAAAATAATCAAAAATCATATTTTTTACAACACCAGTCTATATCGGCCGGAATAGAGTACTCTTAAAATACCAACGCTTCAAATTCGATATTTGAACTTCTTGGAAGAAAGGTAAAAACTAGTGATGTTGCTACCTTCCAATATTATGCTCCAGAGCTCCAACCATTTAAAGTGGAAGGAGCTCCGGAGCTCCACCCCTTGATTGAGCGATTGTAAGCTTCTTTAAACTTAAAATACGTTTACAGACCTGTGCACTGCCCCTTCTACCAGGGTTTTATTGGGGGGATTCCAAAACGGGGGGCAACTTGTTTAAAACAGGGGGGGGGGGCAAGCAGGGGAGAAAGAAAAAGAAGGGACAAAGAAAACGAAAATCAGGTAAAAATAGGTCTAAAATGGCTTAAAATACATTGAAATAGGCTAAAAACTGCAAAAAATTCGCGATGATGGCGTCATCATAGGTCAAAAACGGCGTCATGATTTTAGGATACTTTTTCATCTTTTGGCGGGGGGGGGCAATAAAACTGGGGGAAATCCTTTAACAAAGTGGGGGGAGCATTTCCAGACCGTGCAAAGGTCTGCGTTTAACACGTTCCCGTGAAGGCCTATTCCCTCGCTACAACCGTGAAACCTTCGTCTCACGGTCGTGAATTTTCGTATGACAAATGTCGTACGTAAACCCTACCGCGGTAAGCTCTTCGCATGACCTAGGTTTTAATTCCGTCATACATAATTTTTTGTGCGCGAATAGTGTCCAGTAAGCGAGCAAATTGAAATGGTTTTAAAGCTGTACGATAGCAATATGCAAATTTTTGCAACATGAAATATCCTACGTAATACACTGTATCCGTGACAAAAATCTGCATATTGCCACCGTACCGCTTTAACCATTTGAATTTGCTCGCTCACTGGACACTACTCGCTTAAAAAATTAGGTATGACGGAAGTATACATAGGTCGCACGAACGTTTCACGGTTGTAATTGAGGAAAAGGCAATTACGGGATCGGGTTAAAGTTACTTGCATTTTTAAAACTATAAAAAAATAAGTTATTAATAAATAGTTATAAATAGTTATTTATTAATAAGTTATTAATAAATAGTTATAAATAATAATTTCTTTTAAATAAGTTTTAAAAGAAATTTATTTTACAAAAATGGACAAAGTAATTTATGGCATCACTCTGGAACTATTAATGAAGTCATAGTAAAAAAAATAGGTTGAAGCTCCGGGGGTTGCTTCTGAAGTCCTAAAAGCAGAGCACCGCTCCGGAGATCGGTGCTCCGGGTAACATCACTAAAGGTAAACCCAACGTGGCTGCAACAGTTGTTCGTTCGATTAAAAAATGCCCCTGATTAAGTAACTATTCAAATCTTAAGAATCTGACATCATTTTATCAGCCAATTAGATTTGATATAATACGGAGTATTTGTTTGATAAAATGACGTCAGATTCTCCTGATTTGATTAGTTACTTAATGAAGGGCATTTTTTAATCCAAAGAACAACTGTTGCAGCCACGTTGGGTTTACCTTTAGTTAAAACGTTTCAAATTTTAACTCAATCGAATATAAAAAAACTTCGTTGCGAGCTACAAAAATTTAATTTGTGTTAGTGCTTTTTACACAGAAATTCTATCTTGAAACCTTTCGTATCCCAAGAAAGTTAATATTGATCGCTAGTGATAGGCAAAACTGCGGAACCCCCGGAACACTGGAACCGGAATTGAGATTTTCCAAAAATCTGGAACGGGAATTCCAAATTTTGCCCGTAATATTCAGAACCCGGAACTGCCCATCACTATTGTTCGCTGCTCTAAAAAAATCGATATTTCTTAGTGACAGTACAGCCACCACCTTCCACTGCACGCATAAAGTTTAATTCAAGGCACTTAACCACTTTGCTCTCAAAGAATTGAGCAGATTGCTAAGCCTATTTCATAAAAAAACATAATTCTAGCAAAAGTCAAACAAAGCTTCAAAAAAACCTTCTAATAAATGCAACAGCATAAAGCTGAACTAAAACTAACAAATTAAACTTAAAGCCTGCGTAGGAAAGCGACAAATCTAACAAGCATAGTTATTTGCATAAAGTCTGCAAAGAGATAGTACAAAATTAATTCAAAATTAAAAAAAAAAACATAATGTGATTTAAAATTTAAGAGGTATTTTTTAGTAATGTTTGTGCCATTAATAATTGTTATAAATACACATTGTCTTTAAGCCGAAAACTAAATAGAAATATTAAACAAACAATAAATTTCAAAGCTTTCGTGGTTTAACCCTCTGGGATTTTTTCGTTAGAAACCACTGCAAATCCGCAGAAGATGTTTCGCCGAAATATATCAAGGCATACCGTATTATCAACTCAGTAACGCCTAGGTTAAATCCATGTAAATTCCTTTTTATCAAATGTTTTAACTATTTGGGATTTTTTCCACTGCAAATCCGCAAAAGGTGTTCCGCGCCGCGGGTGCTGCAGTGTGTTAAACTCCACGGTCATGACAACGATGTACGCGACGCAATCGTGATACAAAATAATTTTTTTAATAAAAAAATTCTCGAAGTTCATCATCAAAGTTTATTCTAGAAATATAATATCAAAAAAACAAACAACAATGATATAATTGCGAACCGATCACGGTCGCTAAACATGACAAAGAAATGGTTTACTCTAGAATGTGACTCAAAGGCTTAATTAGTAAGCACTAAATTGAGCCACTTTGAATAATTTTTCTAAATATTTTAATGGACGGGGCTGAGACTTGGTTTTGCGTTAACATATTCCATTATTTGCGTTCAAGTATTATTTGCTTTTTACTATTTGATTTTGATGATACTCGAGGTAACGATCGTATAAACGGCTATATAACACCAAAATATCCAGTTCTTAAGTCCAAAAAACCTTGTGAAATTTTAATTTAATATTAGGCGAATTTTTTTAATGTTTGAATCTGTTATATAACACAAATTACATAGTTGGTAAAGTATTTGTTAAAAGTCACCTTATATTAAATTAAAGTTTCCCATGGTTTTAAGCTTTAGAGCTGAATATAAATAGATGTATAAATATAATACAATAATAACAATAATATTGTTTTTATGACTAAATTGTGTTGGTGATAGTAAAAATTTTGACCTAGATTTATACCAAAAATTTGGCTGGAAATTTGAAGGAGGGAGAATTGGTCCAATTGAGAATTCTATGTAAAAACTAACAATTTTCAGCACAAAAATTCTTGAGCACAAAGACTTTTTAGTCACCCAGTTCATAACGTTTTGGATTTTTGAAATAAAAACTAAAAAAAAACCAATTGACCAAAGTCCTCAAGTGCCTCAAAAAAACCTATAAAAAGTAGATTTCTTGCAATGAATTTATAACTGCAATGAATAATCTAACATAAAAATAATTTGCATAAGCATGGTTGGCGCGCAGTTCATTGGTCGTCCCGATGCTAGGACACGAGGGTACTGGACAAGAGGTTACTGGACACGAGGGTACCGGACACGAGGGTACTGAGCTAAAAAAAATACGTTTGCCACAAATATGTAAATTTTTAAACTGAATGAGCCGAACTAAATTTTAATCCTTTGAACGTGAGGACAATTAAACGTTACATAAGTCGTTTCGTATTTAATTATAAATAACATTTTTTCTTGCTTAAATATAATGCAATTTAATAATCAAAAAACTACGTAAATTGTTTAAAAAACATGATACTAAAACATGAAATTTTTAAAGGTTATTTTACACACAATTTATACCATGGGTTTTTAATAAAAACAATGATAATGTTTGAAGTTATTTCCGAATCTCTGGAGCTTCGAAACCCTGCCTTTGAAAAAACTAAAGAATTATTAAACAGTCATGAGTGGAATGACGCCAAGAAGTTATTTAATTACTGTTTTTTTCTAAAACATATAGGCACCTTGCACTGGAACTCGGTTTATACATGAAGTATGCAATATACATAAGTGTCACCTTAATGGATAATTACCGTATCTCCTACTTATCTTTCGTAGTATGCAGATCAAAGGATCGAAAGCGCGCGAAATTTTGATCGGTTGATCTGCATACTACGAAAGACAGGTAGGAGATACGTTAATTATCCATTATGATGACGCTTATGTATATTGCATACTTCTTGTATAAGCCGAGTTCCAGTGCAAGGTGCCTATATATTCGTACGAAAATACGAAGCGAGTTTCAGTTTTTTGCTGTTCTTTTTATATTTAAACTCCTTTCATCGACTCTTGATTAAAATAAATGAGTTTTTTTTATGAAATCTGTAAAAATAATGACTTCTGCAAAAATAGAATTTAGCAGTAGAAATGTAAAAAATAACTTTTGCCTTTTTTAGTCCATTCCAGCTTCAGGAATTTACTTGAACACATGTTTATCATTTAAAACAAGGCAAACAAAATGTGCTTTTAAAACCCAAAAAATACAATTGCTAGACCAATAACCAATAACAATTGCAATAACCACAAAAATGTTTTGACAGCACAATCAAAGCATAACAGCAACCCTAATGCTTATTATCTTTTAAGTCGTCTCAAAGATTCTCAAGATTTTTAAAGTTAGTTATTATATAAAAAAATTCACGAAAATGTAGACAAATTACCCGAAAATGTTTTAATGTTATGAAATTATTATTTTTGTTTTATGTCTTCTCAATAATTTTATTTTTATAATCCTTTTTTTTTATAAGTCAGTCAAACAAACCAAATGATATTTAAATATAATAAACTATTGTTATACAATAAGTTTATTCCGCTTTATGCGGGAAGGTTATGTTTTTTGCTCGTCAGTACCCTCGTGTCCAGTACCCTGGAGCGGGTCCACTAAAGGCGTGCTGACTACGTGCTATCTTAGCACGTTGTTTAAAACTCTTGTAAAGTTTTAATTTCTCGGTTTTTTCTCGAAAAATCTAACAGAATTTTTTGTTTACATGGCACAAATTGATATTTTTTTTAATTTTATACATATTTGTTGTATATACAAACTATTAAAGCAATAACCCCTAGTTACGGGTTAGCAAAACTCCAAACTACGGTTTAAGGCTTTATTAAATTTTATTTCAAACAAATATGCATAAAACTCTTTAATATTAATTTATTCTATCTAAAAAAAAGAGTCCCATAAGTTTTCTTAAGAAAAAACCCAGAAATTAAAACATTAACAAGAGTTTTAAACAACGTGCTAAGATAGCACCTATAGTCAGCACGCGTTTGGTGGACCCGCTCCTCGTGTCCCCCTTGCATAATGAATCGATTTTGCTGCAAGGTTGTGGTGAACACAATATTTTTAATAGTGTTGTAAAAAGTATTGATTTTGAATTATTTTAAGTAAAAGTAAAAGTAAATTGAAAAATTTTAATTTAAGTAAAGTAAGAGTAAAAGTAATTTGTGATTTTTTAATTTAAGTAAAGTAAAAGTAAAAGTAATGGTCAAAATTTTATTTAAGTAAAGTAAAAGTAAAAGTAAGACCTATTTTTTTAAGTAAAAGTAAGAGTAAAAGTATAATAAAAGTAATTTTGAACCGGAGCAAAATACCGGTTTTTGGAGCTTTTTTGCTAATTTTATGCATAATTATCATTTTAATAAGTTTTTTAGTCAAAATAAATGGTTTTAGCGTGTTAGCGGCATAAAAAATTGTCTTTTGCCATTTACTTTACAACAAGCCCATAGGAAATCAACCCATTGAAATTACTTAAGCTTTACTTAAATTAATTTAAGTATTTGCAGTGGAAAATCCGAGTAAGAGTAAAAGTAAAAGTATTTGAAATTTCAAAAGTCGAGTAAGAGTAAAAGTAAAAGTATTTGAAATTTTAAAAGTCGAGTAAAAGTAATCCAAAATCCGTTACTTTTATTACTTTAAGTAAAAGTAAAAGTAACTTTTTACAACACTAATTTTTAAGCCCAGTACCTTCGTGTCCAGTACCCTCGTGTCCCGTTCCCGTCGTCCCGTATGATGTTTGTTTCAGTAATAGTACGTTCAGCAGTTTTGTGCGGTTTTCCAACAAAAAGGTTAAAGTGTTTCTACAGTTTCCAACGCAATTTCCAATCAAACCATATGGAAATGATTCCTTACGTGATTTTGGTCGATTATTATAACTCATAGAAATAAATAGTGTAATAAAAAGCGTGTAATTTTCAAAATAAACAAAGACGCTTATTCTGCAAATGAAAGTCTAATAAATTGTTTTTTTTTTAAATTTTTTTATGCGAAAACAAAGCAAAGTCATTCGACCAACAAAACATGTACTCAGA
>JASAMX010028767.1:0-14883 GCA_030248175.1 Microlaimidae sp. YZB2_3
AACAAACTCGCACAAGGGTGCTAGTTTCAAGCAAAATATTTTATTTAAAAATTTGTATTATTCTTATTTAGCATTATGCGAAAACTTTTTTTCAAATTAAATATAAACAGTTCTTTATTAACTTTTTGTTTTAAAAATTCACGTTTGGTGTCTTTTGGCTGGATACAAAATATTGGGTTCAAAAAAACTGTACTGACTCCGCAGGTTTTTTTAAAATTTTATGAATACTATTGTGTAGATTTACAATAAACTTAAAAATTCTAAAATAAAGACTAGACATCAGCTTGAATTTTTTAACGTAACAAAATTTAAAAACAATTTCCAATATTCACCTAAAAATAAACGCAAGAATATATAATCCAAGCAAATAGGGTAGTGCATTTAATTTTAGCACTTTTCCAAGTTGGGGATTTTTGATTTTGGACTATATCTTTGGTAATCCCGGACGGAATACGACGTTTGATAGCTCAAATGAAAGCTAATTATATGTAGATGACTGTCGTGAGTTTTTTATTTGTTATGTTATGATATTTTTATGTGAAATTGTGTAATTTACAAAAAATAAAATTGTTACTCGCTTTTAGAACATGGGCATTTCATGATTACAGAATAAATTGGTTTAAAAATTAAACTGTCCAGGTAAAATTGAGTCTATTTTCCAAATTTTTAGTTCCCGTGGTTCTACGTTGCGTCTGTGGTGAGCAAGCGTTATAAAATAAAATAGTGTAATTTCGGCACACATATTGCTGTAGGTAAAAACTCGTTGAATTAAGTGGTCGGGTGTTAAATTGTAGTTGTAAATAGTTAAAAGACAACGTTGTAATGTGTAGGGGTCATAGCACTGCACTTAAACTCGATTAATGGGGTCCTTTTAAAAAGTGCCAAAATTAAATGCACTTTTTTCCCAAATTTTGCTCATTTTGATACCATTTGGCATTTTAGCTGTAACTTTTTGCCAGTTACACGTTAAACAACAAGTAGAAGCTTAAATTAAAGAAAAATGTCTGGAGATAATGATAGGTTTTTAAATTTTTGAAAATGATGATTTTTTGACTGAGAAACAATCGATTGTTTGTAAAGTGCCGTAAAGTAAAGTTAATTAAATGTTTTGAATTAAACTATGTTTTGAATGTTTTGAATATTAATGGTTTGAATTAAATTAAACTTTTTGCCAGTTACACGTTGAACAACAATTAGAAGCTTAAATTAAGGAAAAATGTCTGGAGATATGTAGATAATCGTTTTTAAATTTTTGAAAATACAGAGAAACAATAATTGTTTTAAACAAAAAGTGCCGTAAAGTAAAGTAAATTAAATGCATAAATTTAATTTCGGCAATTTTTAATTTTTTTTTTAAAAAACTGATTTAATTCAGTAAAAAAACTACTTTCGTACAGTGAAACTTTTGTGACGCAACGCAGTATCGTGAAAGCTTCAACATGAGCTATCAAACATGAAATTCGGGCCATACAAGGAAAAAAAGTACCGAAATTAAATGCACTACCCTATGTCCAGTTGTACAATAAACCGTTCTAATCAACTCACACATGATCGAATTTAAATAATCGAATTTAATCATCATTTTCTGCTAATTTTTTGCACAAAGCGATTTAGTAAAATAGTCTTAGAAAAAACGAGTTTTTTGGTGTACGAAATATCGCTGTGCGAGAAAAGCTTTATTGAGTGCACAGAAAATAGCTTGCGCGTGAAAAGTCACACGTGCAACATTTCTTGTAAAATTTAGGTAAGCCTGTTTAGCCGAAGATTCTCTTGTTTTATATATTTTTGATATTAGCAATGATATTAAAATAACTCCAATATATGCCAAATACGTCTTGTGATTATGGAGGTAAATAAAACCTAGCTGACCTCGATGATTTGCAGTATTGAATCGACTATTTAACATTAAAATCATTTAAAACTTTTAGTAAAAACGGTTTTATATTTAAGATTAAATACCATATTTTAACAATTATTTATCAAATTACACAATTTGGAACAAAAATACAATTTTTAAAGCGTGAAAGTTGACTAATTTATATATATTTTTTGAAAAGGAGGAATTAAAAAAATTATGCGTTCCAATTCGTTTATATAATTTTATAACCGCACAATTTTAATTGATCTGTTTACGTCTCTTATACAAAATTACTAGAGGTCAGCCAGATATAAGTCAACCATAGATATCTACTGTTAAACTCTCATCTTGTAAATAAAATCTACAAACGGCTTTTAATACTCAAGATATCTTTAAATTTTTAGAATAAGGATTCGTGATTAAAATAAGGAATCATAATAAAATAAAGAGGCTTTAGAAAATCTTAATATAGCATAATAAACAATAAATATTCTAATATTAAAACAATTAAATTAGCTCTGTAGATAAAATCTTGTATAATATTTCACTGTCAAAAATCTTTAGAAGCACTTTAAAATTTGCATTCTTAGGGGTCCTTACCCCGGTTTGCCCCGGCTCATTTGACAGCTAAATTGCCGGGGCCGGGGCCGGGGCCGGGGTGGAAAAAAAGTGCCAGGGCAAGCCGGGGCCGGGGCCGGGGCCCCGGTCGATCCCTAAATATACATAGTATATTTGATATACAAGAAGAACTAGTATTACCCTAAAAGCACAATAGTTTAATTTTTATATTATAGATAAATTCTAACAGGGTGAAAATAGATGAGTGGTAAAGTAACCACTCTTTCATTGATAAAATATCACATGAATGGAAACACATGACTCAACTTTATAATAATTGGTTACATAACCGCTGAAAACTTTTTTTAATTTTTATTTCTTTCTGGCGAAGAGCGGTTACGCCCTTAATTTCAGGCTGGAAGACTTTAACTGTAGTTTTGAAATTTTATTGTAGTGAAAATGAATTGATTTTTAATTTAATTTTGCACACCCTTTGTTCGGTCCCTTCAGTTAAAATTAAATAAACTTCAGTTTAAAATAAAAGAGTCTTTTAAAAAGAATATGAATTTTTAATATGAAATATGAAAAAAAAAAGTTTTGCGCTTGTCTTGGTAAAGTTTTTTTAAAGCATGACACCACTCATAAATTAAACACTTTTGCCGCAGACAAAAGTCTTAACATTGGAATTAATTATTAAACTAAGAATTTTTTTTCTGTTTGATTAATTATTAAACTAAGAATTTTTTTCTGTTTGTTTCTGGCAAAGTTTTTTTGCAAGAAAGCTTGTTCATTGTGAAAAACACCCAAAAAAGATGTTTGGTCATAACAAATTTAATTTTTCTATGCAGCAATCTAAATAAAAAAAAGTTTTCTTAACAGCCTTGCATAATGCTCAGTTTTTTGAACGAAGTACTCTCTTAACCTTTTTTGTAATTTTTTCAAAAAATACTTGGTAAACTTTTTAAACTGAGTGTAGTCAGAATGAAAATTAATCTATTTGTAAGAATTACTCCTAATTTTGCGAAAATATATACATAGTGGTTTGCAATGTTTTTTGAAAAATTGTTTGTAGTTTCTTCAAAGTTTATAGTCGTTTGTCGAATAGAAAATATTTTTTTAAAGCAGTTTGTAAAATTTGTATTGTTTATTTTGTATTTTTTCACTTCTCGAATTTTTTTATTTTAAAGTAAAAAAATTCTTAAAGTATCAAAATCAACACGTTGAAGTGAATAATAAATGTAAAACAAAATGCATTAAAACAACATACACCAACTAACATTGATAATATTGCAAGTATTGATAATATTATTATATTATATATTGTATTGCAATATGCAAATAATATTTTTATTTTCTAAATTTACAAATTATAGAATACATGGTAGCAATATGGTAGCAATCAGCGCTCTTCTAGGTAAATATATATCAAATAAATTAATAAAATTGGTCTACTAAAAAAAGAAAAAAAATCGTCATAAATTTGGCCACCCTTAATTTCAGCCACTGGGTACTATTTTTTCCATGGCAAAGTTGTGCAATGCACTGCGTATGGCCAAATAGATTGTTCATCTACTCTCTTTTTTTTAGCGATACTGGAAAAAGTTGACAAAAAATTTTTTGTTTGCGGTCTTATAACTTTTGAACGCCGCGATCAGTATGCAAATATCTCGCGTTAAGGTCCTTGTACCTTTGGCTACCTCCTGAAAAAAAAAATTTTTAAAAAATTTTGGGGGGTTAGCCCCTAAATTGCCGAAATTTATGATCAATTTTTTTTGGCCAAATTTCTAACTTTTTACCATATGGGGCTTTTCGTCTGAAAATTTTTTGGCAGATTGCCCATATTCTTTTGTGCTCAAAAATATATAATTTGTTAGGGGTAACCTACCTGGGTCGGGTACCCTAAGAGGTTAATTGGGGTCAATTTCACGATTTTTGCTAAAAATCTTTGTAAGGGGGACACCAAATGCATATTTTGGCAACATGCTCAAAAACTGTTAGAGCCACAGGCTTTAGACCGGGGGGGGGGGGGGGATTTTTGCGGAAATTTAAGTCCGACATTTTGGTGATAGTCGCAAAAAAATCTGGACCCCTAAGCACTGCAATGGCTGACCCCTCAAAAAAACTTTCGCAACCCCCCGTCTAAGGCGGGGAGTAATCTTTTTAAGGTCCCACCGGACAGTTTTTTTTGTTTAACATTGTTTAAGAAATGCACTTATTATAGGTAGTTTAATACGTAGAATCCGAATATAAGATTTATTTTTTGCTCCGACCCCCCCTTCCTTCCTTAGGGGGCAAAAATGCTTCCCTAGGGCAAAAATAGGATAGAGGAGCCCCTTTCAACTAAACAAACAGTTTTTAACCCAATTTTTAACACACAGGGGTTTTCCTGGGTGAAGAACACGAATATTACACTCTCCACTCCTCAAAACCCCCCGTTTTCCTCCAAATACCCCCCCCCCCCCACTGGGGCCAGCGGGAGGTGGGGGTCGCGACAGGCCTGGAGGGGGGAACCTCACTGTACCCTCATTACACCTCAAAACCAGCTCAAAACACCTACTCAGGGGTTTTCGGGTTTGCTGATTTCAAATCCGACCTCCGTTTTTTGATCTGACCCCCGGGGGCGCTCGGGAGGGGGGGTCGAGACCCACCCCCTTGGGGGGAGGGGGTGGAACCACACTGTAGCCCCATTACACCTCAAAACCAGCCCAAAACACCTACTCAGGGGTTTTCGGGGGTCCTGAATTTGAATCCGACCTCCGTTTTTTGATCTGATCCCCGGGGGCGCTCGGGGGGGGTCGAGACCCACCCCCTTGGGGGAGGGGGTGGAACCACACTGTAGCTCCATTACACCTCAAAACCAGCCCGAAACACCTACTCAGGGGTTTTCGAGGGTCCTGAATTCGAATCCGACCCCCGTTTTTGATCTGATCCCCGGGGGCGCTCGGGGGGGGGGGGGTCGAGACCCACCCCCTTGGGGGAGGGGGTGGAACCACACTGTAGCTCCATTACACCTCAAAACCAGCCCAAAACACCTACTAGGGGGTTTTTGGGGGGTCCTGAATTCGAATTCGACCTCCGTTTTTTGATCTGATCCCCGGGGGCGCTCGGGGGGGAGGTCGAGACCCACCCCCTTGGGGGGAGGGGGTGGAACCACACTGTAGCCCCATTACACCTCAAAACCAGCCCAAAACACCTACTCAGGGGTTTTTGAGGGTCCTGACTTCAAATCCGACCTCCGTTTTTTGATCTGATCACCAGGGGCGCTCAGGGGGGGTCAAGACCCACCCCCTTGGGGGAGGGGGTGGAACCACACTGTAGCCCCATTACACCTCAAAACCAGCCCAAAACACCTACTCGGGGGTTTTCGGGGGTCCTGAATTTGAATCCAACCTCTGTTTTTTGATCTGACCCCCGGTGGCGCTTGGGGGGGTCAAGACCCACCCCCTTGGGGGGAGGAGTGAGGGGGGTGGGTCCCCATTGTAACCCCATTATCGTCCTATACAAATTTCAGTGTAGTGGTTGTAATATCACTTATATCGGCCAAACCTGCCGCAATTTAGGGCTTCGAATTTCAGAACACACTGGTATTTCTGCCAAAACTGGACGCAGTATCATGTATAAACCTTCAGCTGTTTTAGATCATATTTTAGATTGTGCCGAGGTAAGTGTCAGACCTAGTTCTAAGGATTTTTCTGTTTTAGCCTCAGATTCTAATGAATTTCGGTTAAAAATCAAGGAAAGTCTATGCATTCAGAAGGATAACCCTGTTTTAAATAAAAATGTCAGTAGTGTTGAACTTTTGTGTTTCTAGTTTTATATTCTTCCCATTTTTGCAGTTTTAGATTCTTGTATTTATCATTGTTGTGTTATCAATTTTGCATGCTGTATGTCTGTACTACTCTATGTATATAATTACTGTATTATAGATGTGTATAACTGATGATGGATCGAGGTGTATCCGAAAGCTTTTATGGAAAACCAAATAAACTATTTATCCTTTGTGCTTATTGCCTGCATCAAGCCCCATTACACCTCAAAACACCAACTCAAGGGTTTTTGGATTTTGAATCCAACCTCCTTTTTTGATTTCACCCCCGGGGGCGCAAGGGGGGTTGAGACCCACCCCCATGGGGGGTGGAACCCCACTGTAGCGCCAATACACCTCAAAACACACTCTGGGGTTTTCAGCATTCCTTATTCCAAATCCGACCTCGGTTTTTTGATTTGACCCCTTGGGGCACTTGGGGGGGGTGAGGTGTGCTAGGGGAGAAACCCCATTACACCACCCTCATTTCCTAGGGAGAAGGGTTGCAAAACAAGAACCCCCTCAGTCACCTATACGTCCACTTTTATCCACCTGATTCTCGCAACTGGGTGTTTTTCGATACTGATTTATTTTGCATAGGTATACTTGTACTGTTTTCCATAATAAAACTATTATATTTTTACAGTGTTGAAGGAGGCTTGTGAGAATGCCAAACGTCTGAAGCAAAAAAAATCCTACTCCTCAAAAGCCTACATTTACTGTTTTACATTGAAAAAAAATCAGCAAAACTGTTTTGCATGCGAAGTCAAGCGTACAATACACTACATTAGTGATGGCATTGATCGATATTCATTTTTCAATCCCTATTGTGTATTCATGACCCAAACAATTCATAAATTTTCACCCAGCGAAGGAATGTTCAACTCTGCGGGCCACATAAAATCACCCTTTCCACTGAGTGAAATTCATGTTACATAATATTGTTATGATATTACTACACAATTTTCTGAGACAAAGAAGAACAATACACTATCCCGGGAATGTTCCAGCAATGCGACACTTATGCACCAGGGTAATGAAAATTTTAGGCAATGCACCTGTAAGTTTTTCAGTTTTTTTGGGAAGGGACACAATGATTGGACTGTTTATTTTAGGGCAGGTAAACTGCCCTTACCCATGCTCAGCGAGAAAAACTCTTTTTATTACCATTCATTTTTAGTGCAAAGTGTTATAGGGACAAAATATTAAACATAAGTTTACTACTAAAACTGAAAAATATTATCAATGTCCAATGTAACATGTAATTTATATTGGCTGATTCCACCATTTCCTGCCACATCAACAAAGTGTAGCGGGGCTCCTGGCACGAATAAACACACCCATTAGTGTGGTTGCTCGTTTTGGGAGCCCTGCTGTACTATGTTTATGCATCAAATATGGTGGAATCTTCTACTAGCAGTCAGTCGGAGACCCCTATTGCTATACCATGGAGACTTTGCATTATAAACAAAACGCCTTCTTTTGACCTGAAAATCTTAATCAAATTGACTATTTTTGTGATGGAGAGTCATAAAAATGGTTTCTGTCATAAAAAGTTTTATTGTTTTGTGCACATCCTTTGCAAATTCTGATGGTACATAGGCGCCTATATTACTATATAATTACCAATAAAAGCATTATATTAGCACCATAATATGTGTATAAGCATAGATGAGAAAGGGGGGGGGGGCAGGGTGGGGTCCACCCCCCCTAGCCTCAAAATTTTGGAGCCCCCCCTAGACAAAAATCTAGGGGGCCCCCTCCCCCCAAATTTCCGAATTTTTTACCCCTGACCCCCCTCTAGATTTTGAAATCTGACCCCCCCCCTCCCCCCTCGGGAAAATTTTAGGTACTTTTTTTATACTAAATTTTCTTCCAAAAACGTGAATTTTCATCACATATTCATGCTTTTACACCCTTTTTATACCAGAATATTGCTTTTTATTCAATAAAATGTAGTATTATCCTATAAAAAGAACAATTATTAAAGTTATTATGGTTTAAAACTGTTTTGCTTTGGACATTGGACCCCACCTGACCCCTCTCTAGATTTCAAAATTTCGCACCCCGGGTCGACCCCCCTAAAAAGCTAGGGGGGTCCGGACCCCTCTGGGACCCCCCTCCTAGAATTCAAAATTTGATTTACCCTGGGTAACCACCCCCCTAGCTTCCCCGACCGTTCTCATCTATGTGTATAAGTGTATCTCAACAAAAAGACACAAGTTACTTTTTAACATTGGTCTAAATGTAAATTTATAGTCGATTCAACAAATAGTCTACCAATTCTAGAAAATTCAGAATATAATGTTTTGGAAATAATTTTAAATTAACAAAAACATATTGATACTTTATAAAATTCTACTCATTATTCACATAGGTTCAAACATTTTGCTCAATGTAACTTGAGAAATAGTTACTAGTAGTTTTAGTGAAACTGTGTCAAATGAACTGGTATTGCAATGTGTTATTATATTGTTGCCACTATCCAGTTAATTTAGTTAAAAATAGACCGCAATATTAAAAACCATCCTGTGCAAATAACAAGAAAGCATAAACATTATACTGTTTCATAAAAAAACAAACATAGTAGACTATGGTTATACTTGAGGCACACACAAGTTGATGAAAGCCAAAATTCATTCTATCTCTTCGGCAACTACCACCTGTTGACTGTCCGCTTTCACCATCTAAAATGTTACTGTAATTTTGACAACATTTGCAATTTGAAAATTGGCAAAAGGCATAAAAACCTTATAATTTACAATCAGCCGAAGTTGTCAGACATGTATAGCAGAAACAAACTTTTTCCAACAATTTTATGACTTGTATCTAATTTAAACTAAATTAGGTGAATAGAAGATAGATAGGAGATAATGTAAAATCAAAAATAATTTTTTATCTAGATGACAATAATGATCTAATGAAACTTGCTTAATCGGTTTTGTGCAGTCACTCACAAATGGAGTCAGATCAGTGTTTTCTATTTATTTTTATCAAAAGGCATGTCTGATGTGATTTTGGATAAGTTTTTTTGCAGTTCTGGCCAGACAAAGTACACAACCACACAAACTGTCACATTTGAAAGAAAAGTGTTTATAAAGTCATTCATAAGTAAATCCCTTACTTGAATAGTTCAGACCTGTGCAGGGGCTGAAAATGCCCCCCCCATTTTATTGGAGGATTTGCCCCCCCCGTTTTATTGCCCCCACCCCCCGCCAAAAAATGAAAAAGTACCCTAAAAATATGACGCCATTTTTGACCTATGATGACGCCATCATCGCAAAATTTTTGCAGTTTTTAGCCTATTTCAATGCATTTTAAACCATTTTAAAACCATTTTTTACCTTATTTTCGCTTTTTTTGTCTTTTTTTTCCTTTTCTTTTCTTTTTCTTCTTTTTTCTCCTTTTTTTCTCTTTTTTTTTTTCCTCCGTGCTTGCCCACCCCCGTTTTATTGCCCCCCCCCCCGTTTGAAAAAAGTTGCCCCCCCGGCCCCCGCAATTTGGAATTGCCCCCCCCCCGTTTTAACCCCGGGGGGGGGGGGGGGCAGTGCACAGGTCTGATAGTTAATATTCCTGTACCCTTATTAAAGGAGCTTGATGCTGTACATGGGCGCAGTTTTTTCTGGACAGTGTACCGATGACTGATAAATTGCTTGTCAGTAACCACAGAGACTGTCAGGTACTTTGTGTGTAAACGAATCTTAAACATAATTAAACTATGATATTCATTTTTTATAAATTTTGTGTTCCATAAAAAACACATTAAAATGGTTAAATGTGGAAAAAACCTTTAACCCGGTTAACCACCCAGTTTGTTCACTGTATCACATTCTTCTTCTATACTTATACTAGAAGGTAAAGATTTCAAATCCCTGTCCTACAAGTACATTATTGTAAATTTGGGTTTCATATTTTGCGAGGCGGCGACCGCGCATAAAGAAAACCAGGGGTTACAGAGGTATAACCCTCTAGATCTAAATACAAAACGTATGTATATTGATTTTATATAAAGTGTTGCTTACTCATTTACTATATTATTGTACTTGCTGTACTTGTTCATTAACTATAAATGTCTCAATGAAAAAAATAATTTCTTTCTTTACTTAAATTTTTTTCTTTACTGATTTTCATTCAAATAATTTCTGACAAAACAATATGTTATAGTGGGTGTGAATGAGGCTGATACACTTTTGTCTGCCGCCAACACGCCAAAATACATAATAAGTTCCAACAGCACAGCTGTGATGACATAATATTTTTTCACGCTGATTGGTTATTTGGAAAAAAATTTTATTGTGGAGTTTTTTAACTGGACACAGTGCAGTCGATCAATTAAAAAGTGGCTCAGCTACATGCAATCTGTCTATAGTTTTTTAATAAAAACAAAACTTACCATTATGTTTTTTGATGATAAATCTTCAGCTTGAAGTTTAATTTTAATTTCCTTGTCACAACCTACAAAACAAATTTCTGTAAGTTAGATTTATAATCCCTGACACCCAGGTTCGCCAGAATTATAATTGACAGGAAACAACATTTACTAATATAATCAAGAATATTTAATAAACAAGAATGTGACACTCCTATGTTTTTTTGTTTATATGCATGTTCCAAAGTGGGGCAAAAATTTCAAACCCTTTACTATTTCTCTTTTCAATGTTTGGTGCGCTTGACCCCAGGGGGAGAAATTTTACCAAAATATATGCTCGATATCACTGCTTACCCATAGTTTTTTTGGTATTTACCCCAAGAGTTTATGGACTGATTCCACTAAACTCGTCCCATGAACAAAGTATAATGGGATTCCTCAGAAGCATGTATTTTTTGTGTGTGGTCATTTGTTTCAGGATCCCTACACACAATACTTGGTTTATGTGCCCAATTTGGTGGATTCAGTCGCGACAAGGGCAGGCAAGGCACTATCTCTTTACCCATGTGGTTGGTAATTTAAATTTTAATCAATTATAAATGCGATTAACTTGACATCGATTTCACTGCTTACCCTTAGTTTTTTTGATATTTACCCTAAGAGTTTATGGACTGATTCCACCAAACTCTTCGCATAAACAAAGTATAATGGGACTCCTGAGAAGCAGGTATTTTTTTCTTTTTGTGCAGACATTCGTTTCGGGAGCCCCACACACAATACTTTTTTTATGTGCCCAATTTGGTGGATTCATTTGTGACAAGGGCAGGCACTATCTCTTTACCCATGCGGTTGGTAATTTTAATTTTAATCAATTATAAATGCGATTAACTGGAGATCGATTTCACTGCTTACCCTTAGTTTTTTTGGTATTTACCCTAAGACTTTATGGACTGATTCCACCAAACTCTTCGCATGAACAAAGTATAATGGGACTCCCGAGAAGCAGGTATTTTTTTCTTTTTGTGTGGTCATTCATTTTGGGAGCCCCACACACAATAATTTTTTTATGCACCCAATTTGGTGGATTCAGTCGCGACAAGAGCACGCACTATCTCTTTACCCATGTGGTTGGTAATTTTAATTTTAATCAATTATAAATGCGATTAACTTGCATATCAGAGACAATAGCAAACACAAAAGTGATTATCGGGTGTGGTGTAGTCTTTACGCTCACTCTTGCTCAAAAATTTTGTGGAACAATCTCCTCAAACATAGGTCACAGACCTTCGACAGCTAGGGGGGTCCACACCCTGGGGTTTTTTGGTTTTTGACCTCTAGGAGGGTCACACCCCGGGTGTTTGTTTTGAAATTTGCTAGAGGGTGTTTTGAGAAAAAAACACAAAAATTTCGGCCAAAATTGACCATTTTTTGACAAAATCTGAGCATTTTTTTGGGTTTCAGGCTTTGGGGAGGGTCAAAATTGAGGCTTTAGGGGGCAGGGGTTCAAGGGGTCGAGAGGGAAGGGGTCAAAAATGGGGTTTGGGGGGTGCCACCCCCTACAACCCCCCATTGGTGACCTATGATCTCAAAATTTTAAACACAATTCATAGGGGATTTTTTGTCGCATTTGTATTGGCTACAAAGCTACCTGTTGAAGGCTAAAATTAAAACCATGAGTGGGTTTTAGATAGCTCAAGCGAA
Organism: Microlaimidae sp. YZB2_3; assembly: GCA_030248175.1. Classification (NCBI taxonomy): domain Eukaryota; kingdom Metazoa; phylum Nematoda; class Chromadorea; order Desmodorida; family Microlaimidae; species Microlaimidae sp. YZB2_3. The sequence goes on from JASAMX010028767.1 coordinate 12,292, forward strand.
GTGAGGGATGTGCCATAAGAAGAATTCCACACTGGCCACCAGCCACATAAATCATGTTTACCTATTGATTGGCCTGTGTATTATGACATCAGCAACAATGTTCATTAGCCTGCAGGTTAGGCTTAGGTTCAAGTGTAGACCATTTGGCCAAAAAGCCCGGGGCCTCCTGCAACAGCCCCCCCCCCAGCCACACCCACCCCTCCATCCATAGTCCTATTCTCCAAATTTTGACAGGGGTCCGGCCTATTTGTTTGGATGCAGCTGATTTTGATAGGGGTAAAGCGTATGCATCTGGAGTTTTTGGAAGTTTGGGGGGGGAACTGGTATTGATTTTGGAAAATCGGGAATTTGGGGGAGGGAGAGGTATCAAACTTCAAAACATGCTGAAAAACTCTAAAAAAAAAAAACAAAAAAAAATTTAGTTTATAAATTTTGATGAGAGGGCGACGTAGTTCTTCTGCCTGAAGACGAGGAGACTCTGGATCCAGGGCACCTGGTCTAACTTCATCATCTGCCCCTCCTCCCACTGCTTCAGCTGCACCTACATATTGATAATACTCAGGACAGTATTAATTATTTTAACATAACAACAGAAGCGTCATAATCATTGATTAAAGAGTTGCATTCAATACATGATTGCTGTTGCTGCTGTCGCCCCTTTAAATGTTGAGTCTTTCTACCCCTGGTAAACAGTGAATAACAAACTCGGAATAAAATCAGGTGATTTACTGATCCCGGGTCATTAGGGGACGCCTGTAATAGATTACGGGATGCATGTAATCATTACATGAATCCCTTAATCGATTAGGGGACGCCTGTAATGGATTACGGGACCCATGTAATCATTACGTGAATCCCCTAATCGATTAGGGGACGCCTGTAATGATTACAGGCGTCAGGTAATGAATCGAAATAATTAAAAAATGCAAAGAGTTTTAAAAACCGGTAGAAATTTATAAAAACCGACCACGCTGTAATACACAAACATCCAAAAATGATTAAAAACATACTGATTTTTAAAACTATTTACATTTTTTTATTATTTTGATTAGGGGACGCCTGTAATTATTACATCTGGGGTCTACCCCTATTATCAGATTTTAGGGGGGTAAACCCCCCCCCCCTGTGCCCACCCCCCCTATGATATAGTGAAACTGAAGGCAAATTTAGTGCTGCAGTTGAATTAGATCTTGATTTGGTGGTGAATTCATGAGTGAAAACGGAAAACTGTTGGTTGTCGTTGAGCTGCCTTCGACTGCCCACTGAACCTTTAGTATGGGGCCGCTGAACCGGTTCGGCACACACCGAAGCAAAAGGCTTTTGACAGCAATAAGCTATGAAGCTGAAATATTTAATGAATGGTTACAACAAAGTACTGAACTAACGCTAAAAATTTCAGCTCAATCCATTAAATTTTTTTTTTTGGATATTTTTAACGCTTTTTACTGTTGAGAGTGTGAATTATGGTCACTATTTGCATTTTAAACAACTTCTAAATTAATAATTTATTAGTGGGGACGTTTGAATGCGCAAAAAGCCATTCCGTGTTGCAAATATAGAGACTAACATGCTTTTATACAGTACAATAATATCAATTTTTTTGAGTGCACGAAATCCTCATGTAAAATTTGTCTCAACTTTGAAGGAAGCTAACTCAATCATTACTTATTGGATTAAGCTAACAATTTTAGCGTTGGTTTGGAGCTTTGTTGTGACTAGTCAATTAAAATTCCAGCTTAATAGCTTAATTCTGTCAAAAGTTATAACCAAAAACAATTGTCCCTGTATTTTGGCTGAAAGAAAAAAAGAACATTTTCCCCAAGAACAAAATCTAAGGATATGACTAATTAATCATTTGCAGGGGGGAAATAATAGCACATTTATTAGATCAAAATTAATAGTCCTGTCCACTGTGGACAAAAAATAAAAAAAACATGCGCTTGCATTTGCCAATAAATTTACAAATAATTTCTTCACTGTGTAATAAACAGCAAATAAAACACTTACAGCTCCTCTAATCATTCTTTGTTGGTTCATTTGGGGGTACATCATCTGCTGGCGGGGTCGCTGCATGCAGCCCTGCATGGCCCGGGGGCCGCTGGCTTTCTGCATGGCCGCCGGTTGGTTCATGTGTCTGTTCATCATGTTGTGACCGGTTTTTATGTGTGGGCGTCCAGAAAACTGCCCCGCGCCGTCGCCGGGCATACTAGTTGCCACGCTCATGGCCAGCAGCCCAGTGGACATGCTGACGCCGGGGTTATGCCAGTGCTGCTGCTGCAGCGGCGGTTGACCAGTATTAAAGCTGTCGGAAGTGGATGGACCCCGCTGCTGAAACGTGTAGTGGCTGGGTGACGGCAATGAAGCTGGCCGCCTGGCGAACTGGCTGGCACCAACCCTATCGGTAGGGACATGTTGGTTGTGCTGAAGAGGGTGGGGTGGGCAGTGCCGGAGGGGGGCGCAGCGGCTGAGGACATGGTCTGCTGTGGACCGTCAGAGTCCTCTGTCAGTTCGTCCCACAGTCCATCGTTCAAGTCCATCCCTTCGTTGAAATTGAAGGCGTCAAAATCTAAAACAACCAACCACATACATCCA
>JASAMX010028768.1:0-15999 GCA_030248175.1 Microlaimidae sp. YZB2_3
CACACATGCAAGCCGCGAGCGCCTGCACGGACGGAAGACATACTAGCCTCACTCTCACGCACGCCTTCACATTAACAAACAGAAATAATCAGTTTTTTACATAAATTATCTTAAGGTTTTATTAAAACCTTTTAACAGAATTACAGCCTTTAAAATGATATTTGGACTATAAACCTCTTTCAAACTAATGTTTTCAGTTCTAAATTAATGATATAGCAATGATAAAAGATAAAAATTGCCACAAAAAGCGGCTTTTTACCTTGAAATAAGGGTTTTGTTTCCCTTTTTTAATTGAAAACAATATTGGTTAAAATAAACTTTATGAAAACAATGATATGCATTAATCCATATGGTAAAAAAGTGTTAAATAAAAAAAACTTGCATTTTCATTCGCTGATATAAAAAATGGCACCCGATCACCAATCACGTCAGTATTAATAAAATCGCAATTTTAGGTGCATCGTAATTGGATGGCTGTAACATATGCACTTCCAATTAGAGAATGGTATGTAAACGCAGTTTCAGAGTGGACTTTGGATTATCCACCTTTTTTTGCTTATTTTGAATATGCGGTGTCTTCAGTGGCAAAACTTGTGGATATTAATATGGTATCTGTACAAAAAGAACCATATTTTACAGAAAAAACTCTAGTTTTCATGAGAATGACAGTTATAATGGGAAATCTATTGTTTATCTGTTCTGCTGTTAGACTTGCTAAAGTAATACAATGGAAAAGTAGTTTACCTACTAATAGATTAGCTACTGCATTTAATACAGTAAGTTTTATTTTCCTCTTTTTTTAGTAAAAAAATAAAGATAAACAAGAGCTTTAAGCTGAAGCTACAGCCATTTTCAATTGCATCTAACATAGTTAAGAGCTTTCAGCTGAAGCTACAGCCATTTTCAATTGCATCTAACATAATATTATAAAATTAAATTTACAATTATATTATTATATAATAATACTATAAAATATTAGAAAATAAAGAAGTTATAATAAACGCGGTAAATACAAAAAATAAATAAAACGCAAAAAAACTCTAAAAATCACAAACTAATAGTTAAATAGGCTGGAAAAATGTCAGAAACTGGTATAAAAGGAATACATGAGATAAAACTGCGCAATTAGAAAGCATGAACTACTTAACAAAAATATATAATATACCAAAAAATGTGCAACTCCCATATAAAAAGTAAGTCAAAGTAGGCCATTATAATGAGCCTCTCCATTTAAATGGCACCCTACATTATAATGATATAGTAGTGATTTTAATTTTGCGAGTTAAAATGGAGAGGAAGCCGTTATAATAACCATTTATTGATTTAATTTCACTTCATTTATACTCACAAGTGTAATACTGTCCGGGCCCCACGAGTAGGGCCCGACCGGATTCATGATTTTGGATCCGGCCGGACCGGACCGGATCCAAAGGTAGATCCGGCCGGACCGGATCCGGATCCGGATCTGAAAGATAGAATTTTAAATCAATACTAATAACTATAATGAAATAAAAAAAAACACATAGGAATGTGAGTTAAGAGTTTGAGATCAAAGAATATAATGCATGCTATTGCTAATGTGCATTAGTGTAGTGTAAGCAAACTAATACAATAAATAGCCAGTGTTAATATATAAAATTTAATAAAAAAAATATAATAAAAAAACAATAGAAGTTAGTAGAGGAGTTATAAACAATAAATAATTGATTTTAAAACATATAGAAACAGAATAGTGAAGTTTAAGTAAATACAAGAATAAGAAACTTATACCTTAACTTGGATGCAGTTGTGTAAAACGATTATTTGAGTTTTTCTTATAACTTATAAAACCAAAACAAGTTTTAAAACACAATTTACTATCGGGGGTGTCGCGGCAGTCATTTAAAATGGTTGGTATAACACTGAAGAAACAAAAGATAGCTAATGATTGTATTGCAGAACATAAAACATTATTAAAACACCTCCTAATACACTAGATAGATAGTAAAAGGGCGGTACCCTTGTGTTAAGGGGCCCTGGTGTTCAAGCCTGCATTAGGCTCATTACACTCTGCCCTGGAACCACCTAGGAGTGGTTTTCCTCAAATCGTTTTGATTCTTTTATGAATCGTTTAAAATCAACAACAGACGCCCCTCGGACTGTTTTTGCATCTAAGGGGTCCGTGCCAAAGATTTTAAACCTTATTGCTGACAGTGCATAGCACTGTTCCAAGAAGTGAGTAGCGGTCTCTTCTTCCTCTTGGCAGAGTTCGCAGAGCCCATCATTGGCTACTCCAATCTTTCTCAAGTGAGCTTTGAGAGGACTATGTCCAGTTAAGCCCATAACAAGGCGTAACTCTTTTTTGAGAGACCAAGCTTCCTACTCTGGAATATTTGGCTCAATGACATACTTTTTGGTATGTCGGCATGTGTCAAGATTTTGCCAGTATCTGACATGCTGAGCCATAATCCATTTTTGATGGCTGATTTTGCCACCCCAATTGATGTTCCCACATGTAAAAGTGGGCCCATAAAGTTAGGGTTTGTGCCTTCTTTAGCAAGCTTTCAGCCTGCTCATTTCCTTCATGGCCCCTGTGTCCAGGTACCCACAGAAGATTTACATCATTTTCTCTAGCCAATCTGGTAATCATCTCATAGCACCTCATAACTAGCGCAGATGATATCTGAGGAGATAGAAGCCTGACTGTCAGAGAAAATACAAATTTCTTTGTTTTGTGCAGTTTGCACAACAGCATTAGTAACACAGGCCAAGATTGCATATATTTCAGCCTGGAATACAGTTGGGTTTTTGCCTAATGGAATAAAGAAATCTTCTTCCATGGCAAATGTGAAATGCACTCCTGCCCCAGTATGTTGTTCTGCTTTTGAGCCATCTGTGTAGCAGCACATAGCAGATTGAGGTTGAATGACATCTTTGTTAGTGTTCCAATCTTGTCGACTAGGAAACTCAACTTTAAAGTTCCTTTCAAACTTGAAGACAGGAACAATGTGGTCACTCTCAAGATTTAGCATTGGGATTTCTCTCAATGCCAACTGCTTGATTTTAGAGTGCCCTCTTTTTGTACCTCTTGTCTGCCATTGGTTAGCTATACCTAACCTATAGCTGGTTGATATTGCCTCTCCTTTGATGACAATATCCAAGGGTGCAAGATTAAGCAATGTTTCCATAGCCGCTGTGGGTGTTGTTCTTATAGCCCCAGTTATGCTAAGACATGCCTGGCATTGTAATTTTCCAAACAAGCTTCTAGCAATTCCCAGTTCTAATCTAGGCCACCACTCCACTGGGTTCCGAGCAATCTCCCAACAAAAAGGGTGAATCTCCCAACTGTGGAATCTCCCAACAATTTGTGGAAAGTCCCAACAAAATCAAAAAATACGTTTGCAACAAACACCATTTTATTTTTTAGTCAATTAACACTATAATTAATAAAAATATAGCATTAAATTCTTTATTCAAAAAACTGAGTACCTAAGCTTAAGCAAAACCTAAAAATCAAGCAAAATTGTATTATGGTAAATTTGTATTTAATGATGCTTTTTAAACTGAAGAGTAAAAACTTTATTTTTTTCCTAAGCCTAAGCAAAACCGAAAAATCAAAAAAAAAATTCTCATTGGGGTGGAAACTTGCATTTTTGAAAGTACATTTACAAAATTGCATAATTCCATTTATCATTCATTTAATGCATTTATTTTTTTTCGGTTGTTTAAAATTATCGTGTTTAACACCGGTTTTGCAAACGTATTTCTAATATTTGAACTGTTGGGAGATTCTTCGATTGGTTGGGACTTTCCACGTTGGGACTTTCCTCAGTTGGGACTTTGCCCGATACCCTCCACTGCTGTGTATTTTAGCATGGGAATAATTACACTGGTATATATCCAATGCATATTTTTGGGTGTTATACCCCACGTTTTTCCTACAGCCCTGTGGCATTGCCAGAGGGCCATAAGGCCTTTTTGTTGCCGATTCTAGGTATGCTGAATCCAAGTCAATTTGTTGTCTAGGATAACTCCCAGATACTTGGCTGCTGTTGCCAACTGTAATTGTGTACCAAATAATTTGGGCCACTGAACCTTTGGCATCTTTCTTTTGTGAGTAAAAAGTACCATCTCAGTTTTGTTAGGATTTACTGAGAGTCCTTGTTCTTCACACCATTCTTCTACTTGAACTAAAGCAGCTTGAGCTTGATATACCACTATGTCCAAATATTTTCCTTGAACCAGTATGGTTACATTATGTTGTTGTTGTTGTTGTTGATTAACCTGAAACTTATCTTCCCTATGCATATTATGTAAAGGGCAGGCGCTAAGACAAGCCAGGAGGGGCGGAAATGTTTCACCCCTATGGTTAAGACTTACATCATCTAAATACTAAGCTTTCTGTTCACCTTAAAATTTTTTGTAGGGAGTGTCGTAACGGCATATAACAAGATGTTAACAACTTTACCTTTTATTCCTGCAAAAAAAAAAACACTCAGATCCGGCCGGATCTGAGATAGATCCGGCCGGACCGGACTGGATTCAAAAATCACCGGATCTACCGGACCGGACCGGATATCCAGTCGGGCCCTACCCACGAGTTATTTTGTGTTGGTTTGTTACTGTCCAACACGGTAAAACTCATGCGGCCCGGACAGTATTACACTTGTGAGTATATATGAAGTGAAATTAAATCAATAAATGGCTAATATAATGGCTTCCTCTCCATTTTAATTCGCCGAATTAAAATGACTACTATGCCATTATAATGAAGGATGCCATTTAAATGGAGAGGCTCATTATAATGGCCTATTTTTCTGTACTTTTTTGTATAGGAGTTGCACATTTTTTAGTATATTATATATTTTTGCAACTAATAGGAAAGGCAATTATGATAAAGAAAACAGAAAGATGATTAAAACTACACATAAAAAGGTAAGACCTACGCACCTTACCTACCGCTAAATCAAGCTTAAATTAATACCAGCAATATTCTTATTTAAAACAGGATTATCCCTTTTGATACATAAACTTTCTTTTATTCTCAAATTATTAAACTCATTATTTGCTAAACATAAAACAGAAAAATCTCAAAAACTTGGCTGATTATTAAGTAAATTACATGTTAAAATATGGTCAAACACAGCTGAATCTTTTGGAGCAATCTTCTTTCCAGTCCAAGATGAGATTCCAATGTGTTCTGAGATTCTAGATTGTTATGTGGCGAATCGTTTGGCCGCAATAAATGGAGTTGCATCCACTACACGTAAATTTGTAAACAATACTAGATCTCAGATCAAAAGAGAACCCGTCTTTGAATGGAAACAAGTTTGTAAAACGAAAAGATGTCTTAAACAGAGTTTAGAGTTTACTTTTTAGAATAGAGTTTACTATAGTTACAATACAAACCTGTGCACGGTTTGAAAATGCCCCTTCCCGCTTTATTGGAGGATTCCCCCCCCGTTTTATTGCCCCCCGCCCAATAATGAAAAAGTACCCAAAAATTACGACGCCGTTTTTGCCCTATTATGACGCCATCATCTCCAGCTTTTTGCAGTTTTTAGCCTATTTCAATGCGTTTTAAGTCATTTTAGACCTATTTTTACTCAGGGACGTATCTAGGGGGTGGGGGCGGCCGCCCCCTCCGAAACGGTCGGACAGGGGAGAAAATATGGATAGTGGTTGGGCGGGGGAGGGTGGCCGCCTCCCACCCCGAAATGGTCGCCAGATTTGGGGGTTTTCAGAGGCTAAAAATTCAAAATTTTTTAGCGCCACCCTTGTCGCTCGGCGCCAAACTATAAAATAATTTTAGTACCCTAATTGACCCCCAAAAACCAAAAAAAAATTTCGCTTCGCTCAGCGGTCACTTTCAATAGTATACATACATAAATCTCGCTATTTATCTTGCCTAATGCTAATGTTATTTCAAAGTTAGTATAATATTTTTTATAGGTAATAAGTACTACACAGAAAGCAAAACTAACAATCATATTGGTTGATTTATGTACCTCCTCCCTCCTAAATTTTCCAGCCGCCTATAGCATCGGTTTGGGTTTTTTTTATATAGGTAGGTAGGTACCTTAAAGAACATGGAGTCGAGATGCTGCTCATTTGCTTTGGTTTACAATGTGGGTGTAACCAAGGGGTCTGAAAGGTCTCTTAATTTTTTTTTGTGAAATCCAGGCTCTTCCAATGTGTGCTAATGTGATTTTTAACTAAGAAAACATGCTTTTATTGCTAAAAACATTAGATAATAGGTTATTAGGCCAAAAACAGTGTATTATACAGCTTTATCTACGGTTTTCCCTGCTTTTTTAACGTTTTCAAAAATCAAGGGGGGCTGCGCCGCGCCCCAAATTTTGGGGGGGGGGGAGGCGGAGCCCCCCTCCAAATTTTTTTGTACTAAATTCCGCCCCCCCCAAAATGTCCCTATTTTTACTTAAATTTCCCCCTTTTTTCCTTCTTTTTTCTTTTTTTTTTCCTTTCTCCCCTGCTTGCCCTCATAGGTGAGAACGGTCGGGGAAGCTAGGGGGGAGGTGGTTACCCGGGGTAAATCAAATTTTGAATTCTAGGAGGGGGGTCTGAACCCCCCCCCCCTTAGTTTTTTAGTGGGTGGTCCACCCGGGGTGCAAAATATTGAAATCTAGAGGGGGGTCAGGTCCAGGTGGATCCGGTTTCCAAAGCAAAACAGTTTTAAACCATAATAACTTTAATAATTGTTGTTTTTATAGGATAATACTACATTTTATTCAATAAAAAGCGATATTCTGGTATAAAAAAGGTGTAAAAGCATGAATAGGTATGTGATGAAAATTCACATTTTTGGAAGAAAATTTAGTATAAAAAAAGTACCTACTATTTTCCTGAGGGGGGAAAGAAGGGGTCAGATTTCAAATTCTAAAAGGGGGTCAGGGGTAAAAAATTCGGAAATTTGGAGGAAGGGCCCACTAGATTTTTAAGGGGAGGGTTCCCGAAATTTCGAGGCTAGGGGGAGTGGACCCCACCCTGCCCCCCTTTCTCACCTATGTTTGCTCCCCTCCGTTTCAAAAAAGTTGCCTTTCCCCTTGCCCCCCCAATTTTGTAATTGCCGCCCCCCCAATAAAACTCCGGGAGAGGGGCAGTGCACAGGTCTGTAGTTTTGATAGTTTTATTCCGATTTATAGTAAATATAGTCTTGTTTTCAGTCTTTTGCATAGGTCTTACCATCTTTTATCTACATACAAAAAGTTTCATAAGGATCTTGTAGTCTTAAAGTCATTTTTATGTAAAAATTCTTATCCGATTGGTTTTATTGATTCATGTATTAGGAAATTTTTGTGTAAAATGTTGAACATTAAGGATAGTTTTAATTTCAATTTTGAGAAAATTGCAATATATGTTGTTTTATCTTATAGTGGTTTTGTTTCTATGCGTGTTAGTTGTAAACTTAAGAAATTGTTTTACTAATATTATCCACAAGTTGAGCTTAAAGTTAAGCTCCAGCTATAAAAACCGATTAGCTTTTAATAACAAAACAAGTCTGCAATCCAATAATTTTTTTCTCATTCAATAATAATCAAACCTGAGGTCACCCATTTAAACTTCAAGTTGATGATAGCAGGATTGACGCCAAAAAATTCTCTTTTCAAAATCGTGCTATTTGTAGTTGGAATAATTTAAACTCCTCCCAAGTTTCTGTTAAATCATTAAAAAGAATTTAAAAAAAAGCAATTTTGTTAATGAACAGTGTTGTGCTCAATATTAGTGCTACATTGCTTCTTTTCATTTCCAAAATAGTCTCTTTCCGTACTTCCTTCCTATAACCTTAAACCTTTCATAAGTTGCTTTGCTTTAGTTTAGTACTGTCTACTGTTTCTTCTTACTTTTCTTTCTTTTTTTTTCTTGCTTGTAACTTTGTTTTCTTTTTTTTTTTCTTATAATTTATTGTTGTTACTTGCAATGTTTTGCGATTTTAGAAAGTTTTATATTAAGCAATTGTAATCGTTTCACTATATTTTTATGTGTTTTTTTTAAGATTTGTAAAAATAAAATTATTTGATTGATTGAAAGTTGTGTTTAGGACATCTTTGCGTTTTACAAACTTGTTTCCATCCAAAGACAGGATCTCTTTTGATTTGAGATCTAGTATTGTCTACAAATTTACGTATAGTGGGTGCAACTTCACTTATTGCGGCCAAACGGTTCGCCACATTGGTACTAGAATCTCAAAACACATTGGAATCTCATCTAGGACTGGAAAGAAGATTGCTCCAAAAGATTTAGCTATGTTTGACCATATTTTAACATGTAATTTACTTAATAATCAGCCAAGTTCTCGAGATTTTTATGTTTTGGTTCAGCAAATAATGAGTTTAATTTGAGAATAAAAGAAAGTTTATGTATCAAAAGGGATAATTTTGTTTTAAATAAGAATGTTGCTAATATTAATTTAAGCTTGTTTTAGCGGTAGGTCTTATAGCTTTTTATGTGTATAGTTTAAATTATTTTTCTGTTTTCTTTATTTTATTGTCTTTCCTATTAGTAGTAGTTCACAGTGGCGTGCCCAGGATTTCATTTGGGGGGGTCTGGGGGGGGCGAGAGCCCCCCAGCGGGGTCAAGAGGCAGAGCCCCTTGTCAAGGGGGTCCGGGGGGCAGAATGCCCCCCGGGGCAAAAATTAGCAAAATTAGCGTTTTTTACCTATTTTTTCTTTAAAATCAAAAAAACCTAAAACGATATGGGTAAAATGCACTCCAGAAAAAAGTGATATGGGTGTTTTGCGTTTCTCGGGTTTTAAACCCCCCCCTAATTTGTGGTTTAACGTTTAACCCTCCACCCACTCCAGACCAGCTTGCCCATGTATGCTACTCCCCCCTTGTTTATCTATGGGTCAGAAACATATAGGTACGTAAAACGCGAAGCACCACAACCTCGATGTGAGCTCCGGCTATGCAGCAAAGTGTCGGCCGGGGGGGCAGAAAAGGAATATCATCAAAATTTTTTTAACTGCTCTACTGCCACCCACCTTGTTCATTGAGAAAATTCGTTGAGAGAAAAAAAAATATTATGAAAGATAAAAACGTGTTTCTCGAATTTTTGTGCATGTTGTTATAAATTCGGGTTTACCCTTCCTCGACTTTGAACAAACCATCGTCCATCTTGCCAAGTATAAATAACCTTTTTCAATATTTTCAGCCTTAAAATAAAAAAAAATATAAATAAAAGGTGGCACAAATCTAAAAAGGTTTTTTTAATTTTAAAAAGGGTTAAAATGTAATTTTTTAGCATATTAAACATTGGAAAGACAAAATGTAAAATGGAAGGTGGCACAAATAAAAAATGGGTTTTCCTGAAATTAAAATCTGAAAGGGATTTTCCTATCCACTTTTTGGTCTACCAACCAACCACTTTTGTTGACCATCTATGGTGATTGGATTCCCGTAAGAGCATAAATAAACAGGTGGTTGGTTGTACGTCCAAATGTAATTCTGAACTAAATTTCTTAAAGAGGTTCCGCAATCTTACTTTGGATTTAATCTCACTCTGTTCCCTTTTATGCGCATCTGTAACCTGTATGCTATTATGCTTAATAAGGTTTATACTTTATTTTATTTCGGAGGGGGCGGCCCCATACATGGGCAAGTTGGTCCGGAGTGAGGGGGTTAGGTTAGACCCCAAATTAGGGGGGGTTAAAATCCGAGAAACGCAAAATACCCATATCGTTTTTTTCTAGAGTGCATTTTACCCATATCGTTTTTCGATTTTGAAGGAAAAATTGGTAAAAAACGCTAATTTTAGGTCAAAAAGCCTTTTTTATTGCATTTTTGGGCTTTTTATTGCTTAAAACTATCATTTTGACCTTAAAACTTAAGTTTGGAGGCAGTTAGAATTCATTTTAAAGACATTTTTTTCTTAATTTTTCCAAAATTGTGGGGTGGGGTTAACCATAGATGAACAAGGCCAAAAAGCTAGGGGGGTGTTTACCCTGGGTAAATGGAATTTCGAAATCTAGGGGGGAGCTAGCCCCCCCCGGGGGGGGGGGTCGAACCCCCTTAGTTTTCTAGGGGGTGTCGACCCAGGGTGGAAGATTTTGAAACCTGGAGGGAGGTCAGGTGGGGTCCAATTTCCGAAACAAAATACTTTTAACCCATTAAATGTTTAATAATAGTTTTTTTTTATAAGATAATACTACATTCTATTGAATAAAAAGCGATATTTAGGTATAAAAAGGGTGTAAAAACATAAATTTGTATTAAAAATTCACGTTTTTGGAAGCAAATTTAGTATTAAAAAAACACCTGAAATTTTCTAGAGGAGGTAGGGGAGAGGGGTCAGATTTCAAATTCTAGAGGGGGGTCAGGGGTAAAAAATTCGAAAATTTGGGGGAGGGGGGGCCCTGGATTTTTTTCTAGGGGGGGCCAAAATTTCGAGGCTAGGGGCCCGCTCTATGTATGGGGTTAACCTTTTCTCTCCCCCACTTCTGGGTGGGGGGGTTAAACCCCCTTCTCAGAATTTGGGGGGTTAACCTCCATCCCTCCCCGTGCCCATGTATGGGCTGCCCCCTTCCCCTCGCCCAACCACTTTCCTTATTTTCCCCCCGCCCAACCGTTTCGGGGGGAGGCGGCCCCCCCACCCCTGGTTACGTCCCTGAGCTTACGGGTGGACCAAGGAGGGATGCAAAAAAAGGTATCAGTAGTGAGTGCTAATTTTGTGCAAGATGATATGAACAGCAATTTTTCATTTTATATGGAAAGATTGGGATATCTTTACAAACAAACAAGCCTAAACGTATAAGCAATTTTAGGTGCTGATATTGCTAGTTGGAAATGCCGGATTGTTATTAGTGGATAATATTCATTTTCAATACAACGGATTTCTCAGCGGTTTTCTAATTCTTTCGGTTATAAATTTGCTAGAGGACAAACTGCTTTACGGAGCTTTTTGGTTTTGTGTATTAGGTAAATTACAATAACCATAGGTGGACAGCCTCCCGGATTTTGGAGGGTATACCCGACTCCCCAAATTTGGGGGGGGGGGGTTCTCAAAAATTTTTGGGGTATACCTCAAATACTCCATTTTTAGCGTTTTTAGTACTGGGTGGGACCCCCCAAATTTTAGGGGAGGTGTCTAGGGTACCCCAAAATTTTAGTGGGGTGTCGGCTATCGGGATTTTTGGCGGGTATAACCCCCAACCCTCTCACCCCCCTGCCCACCTATGACAATAACCATCATTCGTATTCTTGGTTAGTTTTAGTTATAATTATTGTTAATTTAATGGTATGGTTTGTTAAGTAAATACATTGAGGGAATGAAGGAACTATTTTTATATTTAATTATATATAATTAGCCATTTTAAAATAATTTTAAAAATGTGGTCATTGACAGTTTTATTTGGATTTAAAAAACATTGTATTGTATAGAATTCATACCTGTGCACGGTCTGGAAATGCCCCCCCGCTTCATTAGAGGATTTGCCCCCCATAAGTGGGCAGCCTTCCGGATTTTTTTTGGGGGGGGTATACGCGACCCCTGAAATTTGGGGAGGGTTGTCCCAAAAATGTTTTTGGGGTATACCTCAAATACCACAGTTTTAGCGTTTTTAGTACTGTGACCTCCCAAATTTTAGGGGGGGTGTCCGGGGTGGGTACCCTCAAATTTTAGGGGAGGGGGTGTCGGCTATAATCAGGATTTTTTTGAGGAAGGTATAACCATCCAACCCCCTCCCCTACCCACCTATGCCTCCCCCCTGTTTTATTGCCTCCTCCCGCCCAAAAAATGGAAAAAAATGCCCGAAAGTACCCAAAAATTATTGCGCCATTATTGACCTATAATGACGTCATTATCGCGAAATTTTTGCAGTTTTTAGCCTATTTCAATGCAATTTAAGCAATTTTAGACCTATTTTTACCTCATTTTTCGTTTTTTCCCCTTTTTTCCCTTTTCCTTTCTTTTTTCTCTTTTTTTCTTTTTCCCCTGCTTGCCCCCACCGTTTTATTGCCCCCCTCGTTTCAAAAAAGTTGCTCCCCGTGCCCCCCATCTTGGAATTGCTCCCCCAATAAAACCCCGGGGGGCAGTGCACAGGTCTGAGAATTGAAAATTAATAGATAATACACTAATTGTTCACAAAAATTTCCGCATGCAAAGTATCCACTTTATTCAGTTAAGTCAAAAAGATTAAATTTGTTTGACGACAAACTGTCCAGAGTAGTGAAAGTAAAGCGTTACAGTTGCGAAAAATTTTTCATTGTATTGCGCAGTGAAAAGTTATAGACAGAAAAATTTGGTTTTACTGAATAAAGTGGATGACATCTAATGGCCAAGAGAATTCAAAACAGTAGAAATTTTGTAATATGAATATTATGGTACCAGTTGAGTTACATACTTTTATAATTTTATATAGCGATTTTCATAGGATTACCTCCGGTTTTGCTTTAATCAGTGACGTAGCCAGGATTTCATTTCGGAGGGAAGAAAAATTGTCACAGAAGCGGTGCAAAGCGCCGCCGCCTTGCCGTGTAGCGGGGTGTCTGGGGGGGTGTCTCCCCAGCCGCCGGAGGCGAAATTTTTTTAAAATAATGTACTAAAAACTGCTTAAAGGGGCGGTGCTTGCGGAGTCAAACTTTTTGTCTTCGATTTAGATATTTTTTTGTGAAAACATTACCCCTGCCCCAATAGCCCGCAAAAATTTTTCAGTGGTTCAGGAGTTATGAGACCCCCCGAAAATGGGGTTTTTCGACAATTCTGTACGTGACGGATTGCTCAATGAGTATAACGATTTACGTTACAAATTATGCAGTCAAAGAAAGCGGCTACTTTCTACTTTAATTTATTACCTTGATCGTTAAGATTGGTGCACTATTTGTCGAAATATTGCGTTTCCCGTACAAAAAATCCGCAACTTTTTCGTTAAAAACACTAAACGATGGCAATGATTTTGTGAAGTTTGCCCAACCTTTCTTTTCTTCACTTCGTGTTTTTTGCGAAAATATAGTGGGTTTTTTGTACGAAAAACGCAATAAATCGACAAATACTACAACAATCTTCACGATCAAGACAAGATACCAAATTAAAGTAAAAAGTAGCCGCTTTGTTCCAGTACATAGTTTGTAACTTAAAGTTAAATCGTTATACTCATTGAACAATCTTTCACGTACAGAATTGTCAAAAAAACGCCATTTTGTGGGGTCATAACCATAGGTGTTTTTGGGGGGGGACAGAGGGGTGCACCTCCCCCCTAGAGCCAAAATTTTGGACCCCCCCCCCTAGAAAAAATTCAGGGGTGCCCCCCCCTCCCCCCAAACCTCGAGAGCCGGTCCGGCCTGCCCCCCCACTACCGTGGCTGACCCCCCTCCCCCCCTCCCGACCAACTTGGAAGTATATTTTTTTATTTACTGTCAAAAACACGGGTTTTTAGTTAAAAACAGTGTTTAAATACACTTTTTTAGGCCTAAATAGGCTGTTTTAATACATAAAATTCAATATTAGACCTAAAAACACTTAAATTATTGAGTTAAAAAAAAATTTGCTAAAAATTAGACCCCCCTGACCCCCCCCCTAAATATGAAATCACCCACCCGGGGGTCACCCCCCCCCCTAAAAAGCCAGGGGGGTCCGGACCCCCCCTGACCCCCCCCCCCCCTAAAAAATTTTGGCCTTCCACCCGGGGGTGGACCCCCCCCCCCCAAGCGGACCCCACCAAAAACCCCTATGGTCATAACTCCTAAACCACTGAAGATATTTTGTTGAAAAAATTTTTGTGGGCGATTGGGGGCAGGAGTAAGGTTTTCACAAATAATTATCAAAATTAAAACTTAATCTTAAGCATAGGTGAGCACGGTCGGGAAAGCTAGGTGGGAGGTGGTTACCCGGGGTAAATCGAATTTTGAATTCTAGGAGGGGGTCCCAGGGGGGTCCGGATCCCCCCTAGCTTTTTAGGTGGGGTCCGGTGTCCAAAGCAAAACAGTTTTAAACCATAATAACTTTAATAATTGTTCTTTTTATAGGATAATACTACATTTTATTGAATAAAAAGCTATATTCATGTATAAAAAGGGTGTAAAAGAATGAATATGTGATGAAAATTCTACGTTTTTGGGAAAATTTATTATAAAAATGGTACCTAAAATTTTCCCCCGGGGGGGTGGGGGGGGGTCAGATTTCAACATCGAGAGGGGGGTCCGGGGTAAAAAATGTGGAAATTTGGGGGGAGGGGGGCCCCTAGATTTTTCGTCTAGGGGTGGGGTCCATAGGTGAGCACGGTCGGGGAAGCTAGGGGGGGGGGTGGTTCCCCGGGGTAAATCAAATTTTGAATTCTAGGAGGGGGGTCCCAGGAGGGTCCGGACCCCACCTGGCTTTTTAGGGGGGGTCTACCTGGGTGCGAAATTTTGAAATCTAGAGGAGGGTCAGGTGAGGTCTGGTATCCAAAGAAAAACACAAACAGTTTTAAACCATAATAACTTTAATAAATGTTCTTTTTTATAGGATAATATTACATTTTATTAAATAAAAAGCCATATTCATGTATAAAAAGGGTGTAAATGCATGAATATGTGATGAAAATTGACGGTGTTGGAAGAAAATTTAGTATAAAAAAGGTACCTAAAGTTTTCATGAGGGGGGTGCGGGGGGGGTCAGATTACAAAAACTATAGCGGGGTACGGGGTAAAAACTACGGAAATTTGGGGGGAGGGGGGCCCCCCTAGATGTTCGTCTAGGGGGAGGGGCCCAAAATTTTGAGGCTAGGGGAGGGGTGGACCCCACCCTGCCCCCCCTTTCTCACCTATGGGGGCCCCCAAAATTTCGAGGCTAGGGGGGGTGGACTCCACCCTGCCCCCCCCCCCTTTCTCACCTATGACCTTAAGTCCCTTTTAAAAATTTGAATTTTTATCAAATAGTGAATTTATGAATCCTAAATATAAGACTATAAAAAAACCTTTCGCATTTTTTGCATGAAAATAAGAAAATATTTTGCTGTATTGTCTTTTTAGTTAATTTCAAACATATCTATCTCTACCTTGCTCCAGCGTACGCAGCTTACTATCTGAGAAATTACTGCATCATTGAAGGAAATAAAACGCGGAATGTGCTAATTCTCATAAAATCGATTTGTATTTGGAATTGTGTTAAGCTTTTGGCGGTTATTACTTCTGTGTTTACTATTAGTTTGGGACCATTTTTATACTGTGGACAACTGAAACAAGTTTTATCCAGGCTGTTTCCTTTTAAACGAGGCTTGACTCACGCGTATTGGACACCTAACTTTTGGGCTGTCTATAACTTTGCAGATTTAATACTGCTTCACGTTGGAAAAAAATTGGCACCTCATCAATTTGGGACAATTAACAACACTTTAGGTAAGCTAAAAATTAACCATAATTTTTAAAATTTTTATTGGGTTTTTACATTTTTATTGCTGAAACACCCATTTAGACCTGAAAAAATAATTTGGAGGTTAATTAGAAGCGAAACATATTTTTTGTAGTTAAGTTATTTCAATATTTTAATTATTTACTCTTTTCTACAGTTTTTTACTTTAATTAATTTAAATACATTAATTATCACTTAATATTCCCCTTCCCCCTTTTTAAAAAAAATCCTAAAACATTGACTTTTCTTTAAGTTTATAACTGTGCAACATTTAAGTGCATTTTTTAATTTTAAAAAATTACTTTAATGTTCAAGGGCTAAAACTTTCCCTCCAAAACTTTTTTCTTTTTTATTTTTTATCTTAGTAATCTTTTTTTTAAACATTTTTTTCCATTTTTTGAAAATTAGGAAAACGTTACTCCTTCAAACTTTAGCTGTCTCTATGTCAATATATTTATTAAATCAGATCTGGGCACGGCCCCCCCCCCCTCCCCACCCCGGTGTTTTATTGGGGGGGGGCAATTCCAAAGCGGTGGGGCATGGGGGCAACTTTTTTGAAACGGGGGGGGTGGCGATAAAACGAGGGGGCAAGCAGGGGAGAAAGAAAAAAAGGAGAAAAAAAGGAGGGAAAAGGGAAAGTGTACAGCAATACTAACTGTTCTAAGCAGCAACAAATA
>JASAMX010028769.1:0-44734 GCA_030248175.1 Microlaimidae sp. YZB2_3
CAATACAAACTCCAAAAATTTTACCTTAAATATTTTGCAATTTAACGCCAATGGAATCTCCAACAAACTACAAGAACTAACAAACTTTTTCATAAATCACAACATTCACATAGCCGCCATCCAGGAAACAAAATTGTCACCAAAATCCAAAGATCGACAAATTCCCAACTACTCTACTATCAGGAAAGACAGAAATTCCAACGGAGGTGGTCTACTCTTTTTTGTACACCATTCGATCAACTACAAAATAAACTTGGACACTCAACAGAACGACCCACATGCAGAAATGCATGGCATCCACATTCTCTTCAACAATACTGACCTCTCAATCACCAACCTATACATTCCACCGTCCAGCTCCTGAACCACTAATTACCAGCCAAATATAGCCAATCTACTAAACAATCAGGATAGCATCATTCTTGGAGATATCAATGCACACCATGAACTCTATTACTCAAGCCTCACAGACGCCAGAGGCGACTACATTGCAAACATCATCAACAACTCTAACATGACATCTCTAAACACAAACGCACCAACACGCATCCCTTCTAATGGGAATCCAACATCGCCAGAGACTCACTCCTTACGTCCTCGAACTAGAAAACGGTTACCACATTGAGTTCTGATCACCTCCCAATCATCGTCAGCCTTCAAACCAATCAGACAATAGCACCCAAGCCAAAACCAGGAAAACTTTCACCAACCTCAACAAAACAATTGGACCAACTAGCATACGTAACTGAACCAAGCAATGTCAACATATAACGATTGCTCCGCATGGTTCGCATTAAATTGTGTAAAAATCCGTTTGATTTTTAAAGTTTTTAACTTTATAAAATTAAAAGCTTATAAACGCTAACTCTCATTGCGTCTCAGATTTTGTCTGACTACACCTGTAGGAATAAACTTTAAATCGTTATATTGTCTTTTTTTTGCAAAATGAGTTATCTCTGTTATCCTATAAAATACACGCGACTGTGACTCATTTTGTAGTTAAAACAGTGTCCTAATTTAAATTCTAAAAAAACACCCCCCCCCCCCCCCCCCCCCCCCAAAAAAAAAAAAAAACCCCCCCCCCCCCCCCCCCCCCCCCCCCCCCCCCCCCCCCCCAACAAAAACTGAGTCGCACAGCCGCACACCATATTTTATACGAACTCTGGCTCATTTTGTTGTAGTAACAACAAAATGATAGCTTTCCGAAACTACGAGTCACAAAGCTTGCTTTCTGATATCATAACTTGGTCTATTTTGTTGTAGTAACAACAAAATGATAGCTTTCCGAAACTACGAGTCACAAAGCTTGCTTTTTATATCTTTGTTAAATTGATTATTGTTACCGCCTTTTCATTATATTATATCGCGACAAAACTATTGTAAGTTTTTCTCAATGCATGCGGGTTATTCTGAAAATATAGCAACTTTTATTAGCCTTAACTGTTCCCGTGATTACCTTTTCCTCGGGGTTACAACCGTGAAACCTTCGTACCATACTGTAATTCCGTCGCACAATTTTTTGTGTGGAGTAGTGCCAGAATGTGCAAATCGTTAAACTGTACGGCAACAGTTAGATCCTATCATTCTAGCTAGAAGGATGTATTAGATTATGAAAAGATATTACGTAGGACATTTCATGTTGCAAAAATTTCCATATTGCTACCGTACAGCTTTAACCATTTCAATTTGCTCGCTCACTGTAACTTTACAGCTTTAACTTCGCACAGAAAAATTATGAAAGTGCGACCTAAGTCATGCGTAGAGTTTACCGCGGTAAGATTTACGTACGTGAGATGAAGGTTTCACCTTTGTCGTACGAAGGTTTCACGGTTGTAACGAGGAAAAGGCCATCACGGGAACGGGTTCAACAATAGTCATTAAAAGCAGACGATAAAATATTAAGTTTATATGAATTGAAGTAGTTTTTAATTAATTACAAACTAAATATGGTCAAAAATGGCTGATTTTTTAAACTTTTTTTTTTGAGTTTTAGACAAAATACCTATATGTTCTGTTCGGCGGTGATAGGGAGAACTACAATATGTAGTTTTACAACCGCTGCAAATAATTTGATATATCATAAATTACACTATTGTGTCATATTTTAAGCATAATGCGTTTAGGCGCAAAGCGGACCCGAGATTTAAAATACCCCGAAGCGGTCCGGTCGGTCAAATCCGCCCAAAGCTTACGACAGTTCTTAAACCGTACGGAAATAGGCTAAGTGTCAATAAAATGTTTCACATTATTTTAGATAGATGATTTTTTAAAATATGTACTATAGTACACCTCCTTCAAAATTTTTTATATTTGAGAAAGTGGTAGCAAACGTAGAATACAAACTGTCGTTACCATGACACAGAAAATACCTGTAACTGTGATTTTTAGCATTAACACAAATAAAAATAAATGTAAATGAGTCAGAGTTATGTTTATTTTATACGACGCGACTCTTTGTGTCGCGCAAACGACGAAGCGATGTGTCGCTTCGTGTCGGATTGCTGCTTTTGCATCGTGTTCCGACTGCGAGGCTCAAATGGAGGAAATATTTGCGGTACTCGTCTTCCACGCCGGTCGGAGTCGGAGCCGCTCGTTGAACTCCCACGAATTCGACCGACCGCTGTTTTGACTAACTTGATTTTCCGATGAACACTCGCGGGAGCGCATCCGCGTCTCTAACTCGAATTTTCCCACCAAACTCGAATTTCCGAATTCATAAGGGGAATCCGGTTCGGGCGGAATTTTCCAATACTCTTTGATCCGGCGGCGGCCGGATCAAAGACGCAGATCGGGGGGCTATTTCGAAAGAGTCCACCGAACCGGATTCCCCTTATGAATTCGGAAATTCGAGTTTGGTGGGAAATCAAGTTAGAGACGCGGATCAGTCGCTCCCCGCGAGTTTCGTGGGAAATCAAGTTAGTAGAAACGGCGGTCGGTCGAATTCCGTGGGAAATGAAGTTAGACAAGCGGCTCCGACTCCGACCGGCGTGGAAATAAGCAAGTACCGCGAATATTTTTCCTCCATTAACCCTCGCAGTCGGAACGATGCAAAGCAGCAATCCGACACGAACGAACAGGACAATCCAGGTAAAATCGCTTCGTCGTTTGCGCGACACAAAGAGTCGCGTTTGGTATAAAATCAACGTAACTCTGACTCATTACATTTATTTTTATTTGTGTGATAAGTGCTAAAAAGAGTCACAGTTACAGGTATTTTACGACGATTCTGACTTATTGTGTCATGGTAACGACAGTTTGTATTCTACGTTTGCTACCACTTTTTTTTTCTCAAATATAAAAAAATTTTTGAAGGAGGTGTATTTTGTGGTGCATATTTTAAAAATGCATACTATCTAAAATAATGTGAAACATTTTATTGACACTTCACCCTATTCCGTACAGTTTTAAGCAGGTTTGTCCGTAATTTTTAGCTTTGGGCGGACTTGACCGAGCCGGACCGCTTCGGGGTATTTAAATCTCGGTCCGCTTACGGTGCTTCAATTAGAACGCATTATGCTTAAAATATGACACAATAGTGTAATTTATAATATATTAAATTATTTGCAGCGGTTGTAAAACTACATATTGTAATTCTACTACTAGCCACCGAAACAGAACATATAGGTATTTTGTCTAAAACTCAAAAAAAAAGTTTTAAAAAATCAGCCATTTTTGACCATATTTCAGTTTGTAATTAATTAAAAACTACTCTTGATTCATATAAACTTAATATTTTATCGTCTGCTTTTAATGACTATTGTTTAACCTGTTCCCGTGATGGCTTTTTCCTCGTTACAATCGTAAAACCTTCGTACGACAAAGGTAAAACCTTCATCTCACGGTGGTGGTATTTTTGTATTGCAAATGTCGTACGTAAACCGTACCGCGGTAAACTGTACGCATGACTTAGGTCGTACTTCCGTCATACAAAATTTTTCTGTGCAAATACAGTAAGCGAGCAAATTGAAATGGTTAAATCTGTACGGTAGCAATATGCAAATTTTTGCAACATGAAATATCCTACGTATACCTTTTCCTAATATAATCCTACGTAATTTTTCTCGCTGTGTCAATCAGAAAAATCTGCATATTGCTACCGTACAGCTTTAACCATTTCGATTTGCTCGCTTACTTGGCACTACTCGCGCAAAAAAAGTTTGTACGACAGAAGTACGGCATAAATCATACGAAGGTTTCACGGTTGTAACCGAGGAAAAGGTAATCACGGGAACGGGTTAAGGCTTAATAAAAGTTGTTATATTTTTGGGAATAAGCCCGCTTTAAATAATAGTAAGAAAAACTTAAATCATTTTATATCACAATACAATATAATGAAAAGACGGTAACAATAATCAATTTAACAAAGATACAAAAAGCAAGCTTTGTGACTTGTAGTTTTGGAGGGCTATCATATATTTAACCTTATTCCTACAGTGTATAATGACAAAAGTTTTAGACGCAATGAGCCTTTGCGTTTATAAGCTTTTAATTTTATAAATTAAAAACTTTAAAAATCAAACGTATTTACACAACTTAATAGAACCATGGAAAAAATCAAACATATCGGTTGAAAATAAAAAAATCTGGAGGATTTAAAAAAAGTATCAAGGTTTTTTGGTGACGTAGAAACCGCCAGTTCCTTAACTAGACGAATGACAGCTATCTCCTTGTCAAATTAAAAAAAACTTTGGAATCTAATCTTAAAAAATACGCAATGCTATTCATAATGTAATTAAGTTAAGGCGAAAAAGGTAAACGACTTTTTATTTATCCCATTTTTTTCCTGTTTGATTTAAGATTAACTAATACTTCTAAAATCTTAAGTGCCTGAATATTAGTGCCGTTGAAACTTGAAACCTGAAAAAAAAACTAAAATTCACTTTCGTGTCCGCGTCGCGGCGTTACAAGTAAACAACACTCGGACATCTCGGAGTCGGTTTCTGGAGGGCTTTTCTTACTTTTCTAGACTTTGCTTTTCCGCGTTTGTCCAGTTTGCTCACTCGTCCATCCAACTGCGCGGCTTTATTGCAATTTCGCAAAAGCGGTTTAACCGCTTCCACACCTCTGGAGGTTAATTTTGTGCAAATCACCGTTGTCTTTCGGCCTTTTTGGGGTGTTTTAAATTCAAATGAGATATAATTTAACTATATTCATATTGTTTACATCACCGTTGTCTCAGTCTTTTTGATATTTTAAATTCAAATTTTTAGAGATTTAGTTTTAGTATATTGTTTAAGTTAGACGATTTTAAGCGTTATAATTTTTGTGCAGATGGTTTTTAAGTCGTTTTAATAATTTTGAGAGTTACTGCATAACTTTTGAAAAATTTTTTTAAAAAATATACTGTTTTTAAACCAATCCTTTATATTAAACTTAAAGGTGCAGTATACTAATTCGTGGTGTATTTTATTTTGTTTTTAATTAATACCAATTGATGTATCAGATCACACTGAGAAAAAAATTGTATTACATTAAAAATTAATATTCCCAACGGCTAACGAGTTATTAACAAAAATAGCGCTTGCTTGTTTCCAATGTTGTTTTTTATACACCATATTTAAAAAAACATTTCTACTAAACGGATATTAACAAAACTTTACAGAGTTCATACTAGGGTACCAAAAAGCTTAAGTTTTAATTAAGTTCAATTTAAAAAAGTAATAAATGAATACTGCCATTTAAAAAAAATTAATGTGTTTTTATAATTGGTGTGTTTTTTTTTGTTTTCTTTTATTCTGGTATGATTAATTAGGTATATTAATGTTTTCCTTTTAAACCTAGCAAACTACGTATAAAAAAGGCATTTTACTTCTTTAAATATTATTCATTTTGTAATTATAAAAATCTTCTGAAACACATCATATATCAAATACCAAACATCATTTTTGGAATATGATGTTTTTAAAATGGTATATTTTTCTAATACTTTTCAGAAATAAACCAATATAAGTTTTGTTAATATTCGTTTAATAGAAATGTTTTTTAAATGGTGTATAAAAAGAAAATTAGAAATAATCAAGCGGTATCCTTGTTAATTATACGTTAACCGTTAGGAAGTGGAACTAAATAGGTTTTTTGGTTGGTTACTACATGGCCCCTATAATTTTTTTTCTAAAAAATAAAGCAGCCATGATCGCTTTGCCTTTACGCTTTTTGAACCTTTCTTCAATTTAAATCTCTTAAAAATCCAGGTTCATATTGAATTGTTTGTTTATACATTTTTAAGAGTTATAAATTTTGTGTAAAATTTATCTTATAATATATTTTTAGCTATTTTTTATTTTGAATCCAAATTTCCTAAGCCTAAATTGAATTTTATAGATTTTTAAGATTTATCCGCTAGCCTAGAAAGTCACTAGCCTTATGCTTTTGTGACTTGGCCAAGTTTTACGTGGCGTGTTTGTTTGGTTGTTTTTTGGACTGAAAACAAGTAAGCAACGTGTGATACTCAAATAAAACAAAGCATCTTATGACATGAATATAACACATAACAACACATTAAACCAAATAAATACACAGCTGTGATCGATATGTTATCATAAGCTGCTTTGGCTTAAATTGTTACTTAAATAAGTGGGCTGTATTTTTTATGTAAACAAAAAAAATTGCACCGATCACGTGGCACAATATTCCTCGTTACTCTGACACAAAAAGTCACAATCAGTATAAAATCAACGTGACTCTGACTCATTTTGTTTAGATTATGGTTTAAAATATAAAAAGTGTCACAGTTATGAGTATTTTATGACGCTTCTGACTCATTTTGCTGTAGTAATGACGATATGCTCTACAATAAACATGTTACAACACCGTTTAATAATCTCATAAAATACAAAATTCAAACTGCTTTACGGCATTATTTGCTCTTGTGATACTGTTTTCTGTTTGCTAAAGTCACTACTCCCATTGCTTTTTGTAAGCCGCCTATAGTTAATCTAAATAACGTGAATAAAAAACAATGAAGGAGTACGACGGAAATTCGTATCTACAGAAAGGTCTTGAAAAGTATTTTGCATAATAATTTTAATAAAAGAAAGTGGACTAAAAGCGGGCACCCAAATTTGCTAAAGTCACCACTCCCATTGCTTTTTGTAAGCCGCCTATAATTAATCTAAATAACGTAAATAAAAAAAATAAAGGAATACGACGGAAATTCGAATCTACAGAAAAGTATTGAAAAGTATTTTGCATAATAACTTTAATAAAAGAAAGTGGACTAAAAGCGGGCTCCCAAAATATTCAAAAAAAATTTTCGATAATCAATTTTTGAACGAAAAACATAATAAAAGGTAAACTATAATACAAATTTATTGCACCGAACTGAATAATAATTCAGGAAACCATTAATGAAAGGTACATTTTTGAAAATTTGTCTCCTAAATTTTTGAGTTAAAAACGTTTTGCATTTCAGACTTTAACAGTAACATTTAGGAGTCAAATTAGGAGAATACGTACGTTTTATTGATGAATTCAACAATTATTCAGTTTATTTCATGGAGTATTGAATTTTTCTTTTACAATTTACGATTTTGTTGTTTCTCTTAAAAAATTGTTGGATATTTTTGGTGTCCGTTTTTATCATGCCTCTTTTTACTTATATCATAATGTAAAGTACTCGTTAAGACCTTGTTCTACAATTTTCGTCTTAATACTTCATAATTTTTTTAATTGTTATAATAAAATTAAATATGTAATTATGGTCACTACTGCTCTTTAAAACATCTTACTGGTTTTGACTTTTCGAATTGCATGCTCTAACAGTAAATATATCGTCAACCGTCAACCAAAACGGTTTTTTACTGGCATACCAGTAAGAAAATACTTGTTGCGCCAGTAACCAGTAAAAAAAATTGCTGGTTTCACCGGTAACCAGTAACTTAAAAAGTGTTAAAGTTACTTGTTACTTGTTACTTGTTAAAGTTACCAGTGAAACCAGCAATTTTTTTTACTGGTTAC
Source organism: Microlaimidae sp. YZB2_3 (assembly GCA_030248175.1). Lineage (NCBI taxonomy): Eukaryota > Metazoa > Nematoda > Chromadorea > Desmodorida > Microlaimidae > Microlaimidae sp. YZB2_3. Next base: position 7,957 of record JASAMX010028769.1, read on the forward strand.
TGACGCAAACAGTATTTTCTTACTGGTATGCCAGTAAAAAAAACGTTTTGGTTGACGGTTGACGATATATTTACTGTTAGAGCATGCAATTCGAAAAGTCAAAACCAGTAAGATGTTTTAGAGAGTGAAAATCGTATTAAAATGGAAAAAATTAGATATTTTATTTGCTTTACTGGATTCCATAAACTCTCATATAAAAACTATAATAAAGTAACCATATCTCGCCTATTGAAATGGTCGAATTGATTGATAGTTATATTAGTGTATATGCGTATATTTAGCATTGCCATTTATCGACCAATCTTACGTAAGTGAAATCGGTCTTAAAAAGTGCGTTTGAAACTGGGAAATCACCTTAATTTTTTGGTTGGGAAACCGCACAAAACCTACTGAACTGAACAATATACAAGCAACCAATAAGCTGCAACTGCAGGTGACAAAATGTTCATGCAAATTAAACCACACTGTATTCAAATTATTTGAAATTATCGTAAAATCTGAGGTTTATTGATTGTCTATAATCAGTCATTTTGTTGACGAGATATTCTGCATGAGATAAAAGTTTTCCTAGCGCGATCGTTTTTATTAGCTTATAATTGGTTATTACAAATAATATTAAATGTTGCTTTTTTATTTCGTAATTATATGTTTGGCATCATTTTTTATTCAGTAAACAATTAAACAATTTAGATTGTTTTATTGATTTCTTTGTTTTCTTCATAGGTTCATTTTCGATTAATCGATATTTTTTATGTTTAACATACGTACGGGGTGAATATGTAGCCTATTTTTCTTATCCTTAGAGCAATTTTTAGACTATTATTTATAATTTAGTTAGAGTGAAATAAATGTTACTAATATACTTTTTACAAAAATTACAAAAAAAAATATGCTTTTTTTAAATAAGCCCCTATAGACTTTTTTATAAAAATATTTTTAGAAGCAGTTTAGATTACTAACTTCAAACTGATCTCTATTTTTTTAGGATACCCGTCCTTTAATTTCTTTGCTCGCGAAATAACCATATTTATTATACTTTCGAAACACGTGCGCACATTTTATTGGAAAATTATTAGTTTTAATTAGTTAATATTTTTAGTTGTAGTCTCGGCTTTTCCCAACTAAAAATACTTAAACATTAATCCAATTATTAATTATTTCGTTGAATGTTTTTCGTTGCCTCTATTTGATTTTTAAATTACGTATTTGTATTCTTTGCCATTGTTAGTACAATTTTTACCACCGTTGAAGCGAAATTAAAAACTGAAACTTCTTTATTTTGTTTTTTGCAAACTATAAAAAAATATGAGTCGACTGTCATGCAAAAAGGGCAAACAAGTATACTTAAGAAAGCATAAAATTGAACAAAATTATTCTATATTTAAAAATTCAAGATTCCATAAAACTAAAGACATATTTCTTTTTCAAATTTTTAATACATACTTTATAATTAATAATTTTTTGAGATTTAGTTATCCAGTTGATATTTGTATTTTAGCGATACAATTAATGTACATTGAAATTTCGAATCCAGTTTTTACCATTGTGCATTCAAAAGAAAATACCATATAGCGGCTTCTGTTTGTTTTGGCTTTTAGCCGCTTTGTAAACTTAAAATAGAAAAATTTTAAACGTCACAATAATTCCTGAAATTCATTTATTTTGATTATATTTTTTATTTGAAGTCTAAATTATTTTGGCGGTACATGTATGACCAGTTTTGTTAATATAAAATTATCTAATTCAAAATGAACGGGTTAACTGATCTACAAATGACGTTAATTGGTAATATTGTTGGTAAAAAGAACATAATCTTGTTTGTGTAAAAAACACAAACACAAACACAAACACAAACAAGAACGTAATCTTGTTTGTGTTTGTGTTTGTGTTTTTATTTTCAGTACAAAATCCTTTTATTTTAATCACCTAAACGACAAAAATTATTTAATAAAACTAGAAAAAAAGCACAGGCGAAGCGAACCCGGGCCGCCGCCGGCCCCGCCCCCCCCCCCCCCCCCCCCCCCCCCCCCCCCCGTACTACTTTATTAGAACTTAATAGGAACCGATTTAATTTTAACCATAAATCATATAATTAGTATCATAAAATATAAAATTGTACGCAAAAAGTTTCAAAATTTTATTAAAGTTGATTATTTTCAATGCATTCAGGAAAAACGTGCTTTAAAATTAAAAAAAACCAACAAAAATCATAGTTTCTAAATGCGGACAAACTCTGGGTTAACGTCTTTAATCTTTCTAAACAGGATCAGAGATTTAGTGTAAAAATAAAATTTAAGTCAAGGAGAATGATAATTTTTTTTTCGAAAAATTCAGTTTTTACACAAAACTTACTTTTTAATGTCAAATGTATTTAAAACTTTGTTTAACAATCTGAAAAATTGGTTCCAACCCCATTTACATAGTAAGTGTAGTCTTATACAAAAACCTTACAGCAAATTAGTCTTTATCTTTTTGTTTTATAAAAATTTTCAGCAATAAGTTAACTTGATTAAGATGCACACGTACACGCAAGAAGAAACACAGAAGCGCACGCACGCACGCACGCACGCACGCACGCACGCACGCACGCACGCACGCACGCACGCACGCACGCACGCACGCACGCACGCACGCACGCACGCACGCACGCACGCACGCACGCACGCACGCACGCACGCACGCACGCACGCACGCACGCACGCACGCACGCACGCACGCACACACACACACACACACACACACACACACACACACACACACACACACGCATCGCTCCTAATTTCGTTAAAAAAACTTTTTATATTCTAAAACGCAATCTAATAGTTGGAGCTCATCAGTTAAATTTACCACCCTCCCTACCTAGTAGGCTCTGTTAAAACAATAATAATTATTTAACTAAAATTTTTTTGTAGAGGACAATCCCCCACGGCCTAGCGCCAGTGAGTACAAGAAGGCCCGTAAAGAAGCCGTGAGGCAGATTATCCCCAGGAACGGGCGTTTGCGCCAGTGGAACCTCTCCGACCCCTACTCCCAGTCCCTCCAACCCCAGCAACGCCTCCAGACCCTCCGTCAGATCTCCGAAGAGGAGGCGGCGGATTTCCGGAGCAAGTTCGGCCCAGCCACCAACGATCTGGTCAGCTCCAAAAAGGCAGCCTACGAAACCGGATCGCTCTACTGGGACGACAGAGGTGAGGAAATAATGCAATGGTTAATGTAGGCGTAATGCTATGTAGCTGTATTTTTGCAGGAGACGTGCAAAATCACCGCATAAAATTAGTGTTGAATCCCCATGACAAAACCCTAACGCAGTATTTATTCACCATAACAATCAGAAAGGCGTGTGCAAACTAAAATTTGTTAAAAAAAACTTGGTTGTAATCACAAAAGCATTAAAAATGTCTTAATTTTTTCTTAAGCCTAAACAACGCTCTAAAATCAAAATCAAACCACATTTTATCATGATAAATTTTATTTGTTTTTCCAAGCGTCAAATTTTAAAGGAAATATTGCAAACGCATTATATTTATGGTGATTTTGTAACGTCTATGGTGAATTTGGCCTATGGTGAATTTGTCCATGGCGTTTTTATACGCACCCATTAATAAATATGCAAACTTTTGTAAATTAGGAAATTAAAGCTAAAAATGGTAACTTTAATGGCGGAAGTAAAGATCTTGGCTTTGAAGGTGGAAAATTTGGAATTTACTACATAAAAATGGGTAAACTGCAAATTCCACCGACACCGACACCGACACCGGCTCAAATTTACGCAAATTGTATATTGATGTGCAGGTTAGGCTTAGGCTTAGGCTTAGAAAAAAATTTGCATAACATTAAAAATTACGTAAATTACGGTAGATTTTGATCGGTGTCGGTGTCGGTGTCGGTGGAATTTACAGTTTGCCTAAAATCGCTAAGCCTAACACTAAATCGGATCCGGAGTGGCGAACGTGACCCGAACTAAAATCGATAGAAAAATAATGTGTACTAAAAAACTTGAGGTGAGTATATCTCTCTAACAGTGCGGTCGATGTATGCAAAAATTTTATCAGTGTATGTTATTCAAAGTATGGTATACATTTATAAAGTTTTTGTATGCATTGAACCAATCGTTAGCGAGAGACGATCAGCTGAAGTTTTTTTAGTTCACATAATTTTTGCACAGACTTTAAGTCCAAACCATTTCTTTTTAATTTTGGGCTTAAAGTTTTTAATTTAGGAGCTGCAAGCTTCCAACATTGCCAACGGCTTTTTGACATTTAAGGGAAAAGGATCCCGGATCTCCACCTCTTGCTTTATTTAGCTGAATTACCCTCCTTTGTCTTGGAATCACTTTCTTTGTTTTAGCCGATTTTTAAGGATATTTGGGACGTTCAAAACACACCAAAATTTCAGCTTGAAACAAATTTTAAAAAATTTTATCATAATTTTTTTTTCAATTATTCAGTAAATTATCATGAGAGTAGCTCTGAGCTTTTTATCTCTGGAAATTCAGAGTATCTGAATTTGGAGATTTGCGAAATGTAACTTGTATAAACCCTCCTTAAAATCCTAAAAAAAAGCTTTAAATCAGTCCCATGTAAAGTTTTAGATTTTTTGTCTTCTAAACAATTTAGTTTAAACAAAGTTTAGATCATGATATAGGGACTTTATGAGTATGGATTACTGATAGCTTTCCAAAATTTGCAATACATCGGTTTTATTTCATATTTTTATTTTATTTTGAAGGTGTCAAAGCATTTTTTTAAAATCTAAACGCACCAAAGACGAGATTTTTTTAAATTGTGTTTTAAAGTCATTCAAATAAATGATTTTTTTTATTTGCTATTATACTAATTGCTTTTAGTTAAAACGACCATTGTTTTTTAAGGGTTGTCTGAAATTTTTTTCATTTTTGAAGTGGACTTTTTTGTGCGATTTGATCTGCGGAACTGGCAACACAACAAAAGTTGAGCAAAAAATTTTAAAAAAATGATTCATATTTCCTGCCGAACACTTTTTGCGCTTTGTTTTGTAAGTGATAGAATTTATTTTAATGTATTGATCTCATTTACCGAGCTTCTTCCTATTTTCACTGTGTTTGAGTTTCACAGAGAATTTAAAAAGCTAAATAAATTCAAAACTTTGTTTACTTCAATGCAGGCTGCTCCAGTAGTTTGCGTACAAAAATTGATCGTGGTTAATTTTTTTCTAAAGAAGCAAAAATTGTAGTTTTAAATAAAACGTTAAAAAGATTTTATTTTTAAAAAATTGCAGCCTAAAAGCCAATAAAATATCTTTGGCTGTGACAACAAGATTGTTTATTCGTGTCGATATTTTGGTTTGGTGAAACGAGTATATTCCCAGACTTCATCTCATATTACTTTAACAAAACATTATTACCAATCAAAATATTTGTACCTCTCCGAAACATTGTAGCATTCGAATCATCTCTGAAACATTTTTCGCCTTATAACAAACGTGGCAGTAGGGTAACTGACTTAATTTCGGCCACCTTTTTTTATTTTTTTGAATAAGTTTTTTCTGGATTTTTCAATCAAGCCAAAATTTGGCCTAAAAATTAAACAATAGCTATATTTGTTATTCCAGTGCAAAATTTGAATATTTCTGTTACACTTAAAAATCAGTGAAGGTTTAAACTTTTTTTTTAAAGTGGCCGAAGTTAAGGCGCGTGCCATTTATTTCGGCCACCTACAAAAAACTCGCCATAACGATTGCTTAAACGAACAATAAAAATTTCTAAAGGTTGCAAATTTACCCTTAGGTATTGTTCTCGGTACATATAACTTAATTTTTCCCTTTTGCGAACTTTAATAGTAATTAGCAAGACTTTAAATAATTATGTCAAAACCTTAAAAAAACAAGTTTTAATAATTTGTATTTTGTGTTCAATTTTTATTTTTGGCTTAAAAAATGTCAAAACAAAGTCAAACGAGCAAATAAAAATCTTTATAAATACGGTAGTACAATGATATTTAAAAACAGCAAAAAACGGCAGGTTCTTTCACCTAAATTTTCAGGTGGCCGAAATTAACGGAATCTTAAAATGCGCAGTTAGTTAAACGCATTGCAAAATGATTTTAAAGAAAATATTAAAACATCAAAATTAACAACTTAGAGCCTTAAATAGAAGATATTTTAAGGTTATATATTGCTTTCTTCTAAATTTGGTGCAGTTTAAACACAAAGCAAAAATTAGGAAAATCACAAAAATTCACTTTTTGTATGAAAATGTTGATAATGTAGAATAACAAAAATAAAAAAACTTTTGCAAAAACACTTTATTCAACATTAATCCAGTTACTTTTGTGCTAGTTCTTTTGTGTTTTAAAAATAAGCCAATTTTCTAACACCCTAAATTGGTGGCCGAAATTAAGGCGTGGCCGAAATTAAGTCAGTTACCCTATATAGATAGATTATTTTTTATCTGGCAATAAATTTTATTGCACCAACGAATATAATTTTTTTAATAATACTCAGCAAAAAATGCTTCTGGGTAAACTGATTTTATTTCTTTAATATTTAGGCTTTATCATTAGAAGCCTAAAATAAAGCTGAAATGATTGTGATTTGTTTTCAAAATATTAAAGAAGTTTGTATATGAAGAGATTATTGATCGATCATTTTAAAACCTTAGCCAAAAATAACAGAACAATTATGTTTTGGTTCTAATGACAAAAAAATTGAAATTTATGAGAATTTAAAGGAACACCGTGTTTTTTTAAATTAAATTACACTTTTATGCAGACAATCATGGGGTGTCATCAGAACGAAACTTCACAACATTTTAAAAACACGAGACACAAAACAACCGGAAAGTGTGTAAAAAATTATTCGTCGTTATTCGAACACAATAAGCAGATGTATCAAAAATACTCGTAACTATGACTCTTTTTGTTTTTTAACAAAAATTACTGTAAGTCTAATAAGTCAGAGTCACCCTGATTTTAAATTTATTGTGATTTTATATTTCAAATTAACGACGATATCGTCGTTAGTCTGACACAATGAGTCAGAAGCTCCGTAAAATGTTCGTAACTGTGACTCTTTTTATATTTTAAACCACAAATAATCTAAACAAAATAAGTCAGAGTCATGTTGATTTTATACAGATTGTGACTCTTTGTGTCAGATTAATGACGATATGTCGTACGGCTGCCATGGGCTGCATGCATATTTCAACTAATTTAAAGTTCTTGCAAAAAAATTTTCTCCTGGGTGATATGCAAAAGGTTTAAAATACATATTTCAAATGTAAAAAAATACCTATGGTTGAATTATATTTGGCTGATGGTGAAAATTAGAATGCGGACATGAGGGGACCAATTAAAATTGTGCGATAATGACTTTAAAAGAACAAATAAGAACGCAGAATTTTTTTTTAATTCCACCTTTTTACATAATATACAAAAATTAACCAACTTTATCCTTTAAAAAATTTGCATTTAGGTTCCAAATTAAATATTTTAATAAATAATTATTAAAATACAGGTTTTAATCTTTATTATTACTCCGCTTTAGTGAAAAATTTTAAATTTTTTTGTTGTTAAATAGTCGAATCAATACTGCAGATATCGAGGTCAGCTAGAATTTATTTGTCTATAACAAAATCTTAAAATATTCCACAATTGAAGATTAAATGTCTATTTTTTTCTAAAATTAATCATTTATAAAAAATATGGTTTTTTACTGACCCAAATTTAGTTATTTTTGTATTTTTTTCTTAAATTTACAATTTGAATTAATCATTTTATGTCACCCAAACGTTTGTTTCGGATCGGCTTGTCGCCAATTACCTATAATTTCGAGTTGAAAATTTTTTTTATCTTTCGTTTGTTTTTTGGTCATAAATTTCCGATTTATTAAGGCATACGTGGTAAAGCAATAAAACGCAGGTGGATCTATAAGCGAGATAGAGGACGCTTTGAAAAGCAAGCGTTTATATTGCGATTTGTCGTTTCATTGTTGATAATATGTAATATGGGCGTTCGGCCTGTTTGTATGCCCAGGATTAGAATTTTAAATTATACATACTTATATGCGTCACCTCTGGATTTTTAAAATATTCTATCTTTTCTTAATGTCATATTTTCAACAAGGAAAACGAGAAAAAAAGATTGTTTCAAACAAACTTTTTACACCGGTGTTTTTCTATTTGTGCTATTAATTTTAAGGACATATTATACAAACATGGGCGTTATTGTTAATAGTAATGCGTTATGTCATTGAAATCGAGTTTACATAAGTGATTCACTCTGGGAATCCAATACTATTCAGGCTGGTTCACACTATTTCAGGATGACAAGTGACAGCGTTTTGCGTTTGCATCACTACGGCGTAATTTTTAACTACAGTATAAGCGTGGTCTCACTTGTCATTTGTCACTCTGGTGTGATATCACTTTTTGATGTTCGAATAGGACGTCACTTTCTGATGATCGATAAGATGACAAACAAAACGTTAAATTGCTTGTTCTTATTTTTTTTTACTTTCACTTGTTCGGTTTTGACAATTTTTTTTAAAGAATTTTTTATTTGTACTTTACCCCAATTTTAGCCAACATTTTCGTATGCTTCTTAACTTATTTCTAAATTGCTTGTTAGGTCAGTTTTAAACTTGACACTATACGTTTTAAATCAACTCCCCCCCACAGATATTAATTATGTAATAACAAATCACAAATTTGTAACAAGAAGTTTTGTTTAATGTTGGGAAAATATATTTTAATTGATTTATAATGTAAACATTTAATTGTTTATCAATCGATTTTTTGATAAATTTAATATTGTTTTTTTTTAAAAACACTTAAAAACTATTTGTCTAAAATCCGCCTTATACATATAATTTTTTAAAATGAAAACTTAAAATATTTCAAGTTAAATGGTTGACAAATACACTGCATAATTTGAAAAATCTGTTTCATGGTTTAAATTAAGAGGCCGTGTAATTAGCTGAAGAATTTTTTAAATTGTTGTTAAATGTCAACAGTGACAAAACTCATACCATTTTCTTATTTTTGATTATTTTTTCCAGTCAACGCGTTTTTTCATATATTATACATATTATTTCGTTTTTAGTTTATTGATTGATTATAATTGGTAGTTTAAATTTAACTATCGTTCACTCTGGTTATATATCAAAATAAAACTAAATTTATATTGTTTATGCAAACAAAATTTAAAAAAACCTTAAAATATTGGTATTGTTTTATAACCACCCAAACCAGTTTACACAATTATTTAAAAAGAGAGGAGACTTCGAGGCTAGAATGATATGTTTAATTGTTTTTGTAATATAGCGCATATGATTTTGTTTACTCTGTGAATCATTTAAAAAACCAGTTTCAGCAAATGGAACAACTTTTTAGTGCTTAACATACAGCTTAAAGGTTTTAGGATTTTTTCAAAATCAAAATTAAAAATAATTGTAATTAGTGTTTTTCAACAGCAATGCCAGGTAATTCATTTTTTTATATGCATTTGTTACAAATGATACATTTAAAAAGCGAAAATTTTCTATTCTCTTTTTATATCTTGATTGTAAGATACGTGAGAATTTGGTAAGATATTGCGTTTGCTGTGATGCTTTGACTAAAAAACAGAAAGTGTAAAAAAATGCACGGCTAAAAACCAAACACCCTTGCATCATTTTCACTATTTTTTTTTATACATAATTAAACTACTTTTTTGTTTATTTAATGAAAAAAAAAACAAACAAAAAAATGAATTAAAAAAATTCGTTGCAATTGTATATGATGAAGTGAACACTCAACCAATTTTACCAAGTGCGCTACTTACTTGCAACTCATCAAATTTGCTTAAAATTTCCGAGATAAACAGTTCTTAAACTGGTGTTTTTGGGTCAAAAAATCGTGTGAGTTTTTGTACGAAAAACGAATACTGCACCAATATGAATAATTTAAGTATCAAAAAAAGAAGAAAGTTCCTGTTTTGTTGGGGTGAACTGTTTGTACTTTAAATATTTGTACCTAGTTTTCAAGTATAGAATCAGCAAAAAAACGCCTAAAAAACAAATGGAAGATCAAATCTCTTGAGCCACTGAAGAATTTATGGCGAAAAAAATTTTCTGGGCTATTAAAGTCACTGGTTAGGTTTTCACAAAAATTCATTAAAATTTAACGCAAAAAATTGACTCCGCATTAATCTAAAACATGACTTAAAATAAAATACTTATTTCTAAAGGCTGGTTCATACTTATAACAAAGTCCTTTGGACACCACCCTTAAATTTCTTAAGTATGAACACCACCCTTAAATTGATAATTTGTATTATATAAGCTTTTATTTATTTAAATAAGCTTTATTATTTTTTAAATTTTGTATAAACTAGTATACAACACTAATAAAATAACGTCAATAAAAGAAAAAAGACATACATACAATGGAATAGTATACAAATAAGAAATAAAAACATACAATATACTGGTAAAACAAAGAAATGTATTAAATTATTTAAAAGCGAATTTATTAAATCTTATTTAAGGTAAAATACAAATTACTGGATTATAAAAAAATAAAGGGCAGATAGCCGAATGGCTACTTTACCTATTAAACTTTATAAATTTTTTAAAAGAAAATTTTTTTAAATTTCAAAAGATCGGGCATTTATAATTTCTTGTGACAAAATATCCCAGTGTCTCGCAACTCTTAATAGATATGAATGGAAAAATATTTCATGTTTTGAATGCTCAACTTTAAGTTTTGAATTATGGTCAGATCGACCAATATAACCACTTCAATGAAAAAACTGTTCAAAATTTAAATCATTTAAGTTATTAACAATTGAAAAAACACAGCTTTTTCACATTTTTACATTTTTACAAGGTAAAAAAATTAGAATACTGCGTGGCTATTTTAACGTAGGGCAATCTTTAACTTTTTTAATATTGCACGCTGAGTCTGGAATGGGGACATACATACATAAGTGATTAATTTTTTTCTAGGTAAACAAAAACGTGTTCTGTCTGTGCTACAAATGCAATGTTAGCTCTTCAGACTGACTAACATTAGTAGTACAGATTTGACATAGTTTAGTGTTAAAATGTATACATAAAATATCAAAAAAATTTAAATTTTAAATCAATCCACAAGCAGACGCAACGTGTTGTATTCTTCAGTCAGCTATTAGTTACCACAACACTAAAGGATGGTTTTATACTTATGACAAAACGTCCTTTGAACAAAGTCCAAAGGACTTTGTCCAAAGGACAAACACAGCGTTAAAACGTCCTTGGGACGTTTTAAGTCCAAAGACAAAGTCCAAAGGACACAAGTCGTTTGGATTTTGTCCAAAAGGACAAAGTTCAAAGGACAACGTGTTCATACTTTTTGTCCTTTGGGCTTTTTCCGTTGGATTTTGTCCTTTGGACTTTGTCCAAAGGACAAATTTCAAGTAGCGTTCATACTTTGTCCAAAGGAAAAAGTCCAAAAGACGTTTTGGCTTTTCTAAAATTGTCCTTTGGACAAAGTCCAAAGGACGTTTTGTCATAAGTATGAACCAGCCTTAATGGTTAGCCACACCCAATTACCTGCTTTTGGCGAAACAATTTAGTATAGATTTTTTTTATTTAGTTTGGAATTTGTATTTTCATAAAATTGTTTTGTACTTAAAAATAAAATGTAAAATTTTTATATACCTAACTTTTGAGTTTAAAAATCGTACAATATTTATTTTTAAATATAATATTAGCTAAAAATTGTTAAAAATCAATGCTAATGTAGGCCATTCTCCGGTAATATTCATAGAATATGTCATTTCTAGAAACCAATATTGTGTAGATTTTTAAATATGCTGAGCTATAGATTTTGATTGCGGTCCACTATTTTATGACCATGACTAAATGGATGTTTTGTAGCTATTTTTACCATTAATTAATCGAAATCCTCAAAATCGCCGATTTCTTTTGTTAAAAAATCAAATTACCAACAAATAGCGTTCGTTAGCTCCAGTATGTATATGAAGTGTCGAAGTGTGTCGAGACTTACATTTACTTAACAGGACTACTTAACGCTTTTCTAGGGCTTAAAAACTGAAAAGCTGACAAAATTTTCGAATTCAGGTGTTTGCTTTGCGTCGGTTGAAATTCGCGTCCAAATTTAACTTCGTCAATTCTACACTGGCAAATTTTAAAATCTATAGTTTGTACTTTTTTAGGCTTAATACGACGATTGCAATTTTACATAATAATACTAAAATAAACAGAGATATTGTTATATTTAGAAATAGCCAACGTATGTTTTGACTCTTAATTCATAAACAAAAGTAAAAAAATGAAAACGTTTATTATTTGTGGTGCTGAAATTGCTTCGGCGATTTTAGATTTAAAAAATACTTTCCAAATTTTGCCACTAAATTTTGAACAACATGTCATAAGTGGGCCACTATTCAATATCCAAATAATCGCTGCTTTTTGTGTTTTGACCTTTCGCCTGCACTCGATTTTTGAGCTAAAAATCCTCGCCAAGCTAAGTGTCTTCTATTATGCCGAAATTACTTGGCAATTTAAAACAGTTCTAATTCAAAAGGTTCAACAAAAACTAAGTGGAATTCGCATTAATACTACTTTAAAGTAATATTATTAGCTTGCTTTGTTTTTTTTCGTTTTGTCTCGTTTCTTGACTGCAAAATAATTTTTTTAAATACGAGATTCAACTTTATTATATAAAAAACTTTTTGAGCGGTAAAGTTAGTATGTAACGTGATGTAAGTTTAATTTATCCGAAAGTTTATTTTATTATTTAAAAGCATTCTTCCTTTTGGTAAATTTAGTTTCATAGTGATTTAAACGAAGTAATATTACATTCTTAACCAAATGGATGTTTTTCGTAAATTTTCAGTTGCTGAGTTTGTTTTATGGAAATTATCGCATTTCTATCGGTAATCGAAGCAGATGATGTCTTGGAACACAGTATCGTCCTATTTCGGGATTTGTTTTTTTTTTTTTTTTTTTTTGAAACTTAAAGCCGCGAAAATGATAACTTTGAGTCAAAAGTAAAAAATTGTTTGGGGTTAGGTTTAGGCTTTGGTTCAGGCTCAGTAATAGGTAAGTGAGTTAAAACTTCCAGCTTCAAGTTACCCATTTTCTTCTCCAAAATCCAGCTTAAAGTTCCTTAAAGCTTTAGATAAACAACGATCCTAAATTTTTTAAAACAGGGATCGGAATTGCGATCACGTCAGGATTGTAAGGACCCTCAAAATGTCAATATAGTATTCGTGATGACGTTAGATATGTTTTGCTCTGTGGGAATGGTGGTGGGAGGAGCTAAAAATTGGAGATCTCTACGTTCATTGGAGATCAATTTTATTCCCAAGCGATAATTGGTTAAAGGTGATTTTATAACTCTGTAAAGACCTTTAACACTGAATAACTTCGGTGTAAATGGGAGGGTTTTGACAATCTTGATTGCATAACGGACGAACAAACGAACAGTAGTTCGTTTGTTAGTTGTTAAACCCTTGCGTCATTGTGACATCCGTCCGTCACGCAATCGTACGATTAGAATAGAGTTTTTAAAAAAACAGTGGCCGAAATTTATTTACAGGTACGGTGCGGAGTAAAACTTTTTGTCTTCGATTTTAATAATTTTTTGTGAAAACATAACCCCTGCCCCCAATAGTCCACAAAAATTTTTTCAACAAAATATCTCCAGTGGTTTAGGAGTTATGACCCCACAAAAATAGCGTTTTTTGACAATTCTGTACGTGAAAGATTCCTCAACAAGTGTAACATTTTAGGTTACAAATTATGTACTCAAAAAAGCGGCTACTTTTTACTTTAATTTGATACTTTGAAAGTTAATATTGGTGCAGTATTTGTCGATATATTGCATTTTTTGTACAAAAAACCCTGGGGCCTATTTCATAAAGATTTATTTAATTGTAAATTAATAAACGCATTTAATTTCTTCTTATTTTATTAATTAAAAAATACGTACGTAACTGTGGAATTTACGGAATTTACAGACATGTAATTTCTTAAATTCTAAACGCAATTTTATTAATATACTTTTTAATTAAAAATACAAAAGAAAAATATGCGTTCATTAATTTACAGCGGTAAATTAATTACATGCAATTTTTATGAAATAGGCCCCTGGTTTTTTTGTTAAAAACACGAAGTGAAGGAAAGAAAGGTTTAGAAAATCACTGCCGTTGTTTGGTGTTTTTAACGAAAAATTTGCTGGTTTTTTGTGCGGGAAACGCAATATTTCGACAAATATTGCACCAATTTTAACGATCAAGGTATCAAATTAAAGTAGAAAGTAGCCGCTTTCTTTGAATGCATAATTTGTAACGTAAATCGTTATACTCAATGAGCGATTTGTCACGTACAGAATTGTCGAAAAAATTTTGAGGGTCATAACTCCTAAACCACTGGAAATATTTTGTTGAAAAAATTTTTGTGGGCTATTGGGGGCAGGGGTAAGGTTCTCACAAAAAATTATCAAAATCGAAGTCAAAAAGTTTGACTCCGCACCGCACCTTTAAGGGACTTGAAACTTGGTAGGTAAATCATAGAGAATTGGGAATTTAGGGTTTTATTCATATTTTGAGTAAGTTGGTAACACCTCAGCCTACGCTTAAGCTGAAATCCAAACAAAAGTCTTAACCAATTTCCTTTATGTAATTTACCAAAGTCTCATTGATGAGGATCCCAATTTCTATACTTACAACATATCCAAGCATCCAAAATTAGTAAAATAAATCATAATTATCCACCCTTGCTATATAAAAAATTGCGCTTCACGTCGGTTGTGTTTCATGAAAAATGCATGAAACCACATATTGTCAGTTTTTTATGCTTATCTATTGGCTTATGCTGTCATTGACCTATCCATCTACATAAACTAGAAAAAATGCACCAGGTAATATTGGAGAGCGGCGGATACTTTTTTGCGCAACAAACAACCATCTCGGATGACGCTTCTGAAAATATACTGCTCTTCGCGCGTTTAACTATTCAAGGTTTTAAAAGTATGACTTTCAGCCATTTCTCGCGTGTAATTATTGGAATGAAGGCCAAATTTTTATGCACTTGAGTCCCATTTGCACGGAAAATAGACACCACGCATATCCATTCGCTATTATACATAACCATTTCATTAAATTTTGACATTTAATATTTCATTCATCGGTCTCCAACCTTTCGTCTCGGATATTTTTGTGTAAATTTAAATAGCAGCGACATATTTTAAATCAAAAATAAGGCGACATTGATATTTTTTATTGTTTTTTTTTTTGATTTTGGGGTGTAAAATGATAAAATTAAATCGTTTTGCTGAATTGGTAATATTAATTTCTGCTGCGCTCTGTAAGCTACTGAAAACATGCGTGTTTTGTTTAAAGGATTTTAAAACGCTTAAATTGTATAATAATAGGTTTACTGTTGGCTTTTTGGGCAATAAAAAATATAAGTATATTTGGCAATATGTCGATTAAAATAGAGCATTCGTATGCTTTATAATTTCTTTCCAGAGAGGAGGCTTACAAAACGCGCAGATAAGATAGTTACTATACATTTTTATAAAGTTTCTTTTTTCAATTTATTTATTATGAGGTTTTTACAGTGAATGTGAACACTTTATTTTAAATTTATAAAAAACTATCAGTCAATATACTTCAATAATTTTTTTATTTAAAATATTAAAACATTTTTTAAATAATGGCTTTTAATTTTTAAATTCGCAAAACTTATGCTGAATAAGAGGTTAACGATATATTTTTAAAGATTCTTTTTTTGCGTTTTTCGTTGAATTATCTGAAAAACTTTTTTGCACACTTTTCTAATTTTAAAATTGAAGATTCGCTAATGGGCGTTAGGGGATCGGCCTTTGTAAGACTAAGAATGGGATGATTTTTAACCGAATAATGCGACTCTATGAAAATACCAAACCGGCCTTTTGTTAAAAATTTGCTAGCTGTGTCTTCTTTTTTTTTGAAAGAGTGTCGTTTTTATCTCTATAGCTAAACGTCGAATCTTATGCCCGGATTTTAAAACTTTTATAACGTTGTGGTGCTTGAAGTTTTGAAAGTTGCTATTATAAATTTTAAGGAATTAAAAAAAATTCCTATCCTCGTATAAAAAATCGTAAAAATAATCTATAAAAATGTATTCTTATGACGCGGAATTTCACAGTCCACGAGATCGTAATCCCCTTGCTTTTCAAACTTCGTCAGAAAGCGCTTTTATAAAGTTTTACAACAAGAAAAATCGTAATAATAATAATAAAATCGTTAGTTATAACGATTACTATGCCAATAATAACAACAATACTGAACGAAGTAATTCCAACTATCCAGGTAGAAGTCTTATAATATTATAGGAATTTGAAACTCCACTGAAAATTTAATGATTTCTTACTTCTTGTTTTTTTATCATTATATAAAGTACTATTTTATTAGATGATATTTAGACAGCTGTTTTATCCTGGTTAGTCCCGCCACTTTGCTCACGGCCCACTTCGCTCCTGGCGAATTTTGTGAACGCATTTTTTGCGACGCTCTCGTAGATGGAAACCTTGCATTTTCCTAAGCCTAAGCGAAACCTAAAAATCAAACAAATGTTTTGTGATAAACTGATAAATTTTGCCGAAATAAGCCGAGAGCGAGATTGGTACCAGCAAAAAAAAAAAAATTTGCAAAAATTTTCTGGGAACTAAATGAGTCAGGAGCGAAGTGGCGGGAGCGAAATGGGCCGTTCTCCCTGGATAACTCATGTAGCGAAAACATATTACAAGAAAATTATGGTCTTCCTGGTTGCTAGCACTGTTTTTAGTAAATTGGCATTGTTTCATAAATTTTCCCGTTTTTATTTTTTTCAATTATTAAAAAATTTTGTTTGTGAGAGTTGCACGGAATAACAACTAACCGAGAATCTTCTATAAGTAGTTTTATTATCATAATCTATCTATTCTTATGAAAGTATTGTTTCTTTTTTAATAAATATTTTTATATATAGGTTTAGCTAATAAAATTGATTTATAACGAAATTTTTTTATGTAATTCCAATGTGCATATTATTTTAAAAGAAGTTTATTTCTTATAAAAATATGGTTTTCATTTTTTTTTTGACATTTTTTTGTATGTTTTTGTACAAGCAGGTTTAACGAATTAAAGTAATTTTTTAATGGAATTTTTTAATATGTGTTGTATCTGACATAATATAAATTTTAATTTTCGTATCATTTTTAAAAATAACAATAAAATCATATATTTAGATGTTTTTTAGATTCTCAGACCATTATAAAACGATGAATTTCAAAATGCTCCTTGAATACGGGCAACAATGCTTATACGTCAGCAGTTATAAACGTTACATGTTCTCTCTTTACTATTGACTATGTCCAATAAACCTCAAGGTCAAAATGATTTTTTAGGTATCGAGTGGCCGGGAAAAGACCGCACCAAGGTTTCAAATCCCAATCATAGATCTGTGCAAGGCGTTTGGGAACAAAGAATCGCGGAACACGACAATTGGCTGAGGTACAGTAGTCCGTATTGTCGTTACTACGGCAAAATGAGCCACTGTTATTATAAAATACACGTGACTGTGACTCAATCCGTAGTTAATAGGGTTCTGTTTTAAATTTAAAATGAGTCACAGTCACGCGTATTTTATAGCGACGGCGGCTGGATTTGCTGTAGTGACGACAGTGTATAAATGTAAACATATCAATGAAAAGCTAAACATATTTAAATAAATTAAATATAGATTGTTAAACTAGTTTTTGTTAATTGAATTCACCTAATTTTTAATAAACAAAAATCTAGCCGCAAATCCTCAATATAGCCGCTGAAAAATGCAAAAAAATCCTATTTCCAAAATTTAAGAAAATAAAAGAAAAAAGTGTAGCTTCGTGGGTACTAAAAACAAAATAAATAGATTCAGTTCAATTTTTACGTAATATCATTCACATACAAAACATGACTGACAATCGTGAGAAAACTGTCATGATTGGGGTATGTTGCCTATTAAACGAACATCGCAATTAAAGACAGTCACACACAATGCGTGTAATTAAAGGGCAATTGTACGAGAAGTAGAAAATAAAAAGTAAGAATCTAAAAAATAAGTTAAAAAAACTTTTAAACAGACTGTTTTGTGTGCAATACACTGGGTATTAAGAGACGGCCAGAAAAGCCCCTCCCCCCTCCGCGCAACCCCCCCCCCCCCCCCCTCCCCCCCCCCCCCCCCCCCCCCCCCCCCCCCCCCCCCCCCCCCCCCCCCCCCCCCCCCCCCCCCCCCCCCCCCCCCCGGCCCCACCCCACCACCCCCCCCCCCCCCCCAAACACCAAACCCCCCACCCCAAACCACACCCCAAACCAACCAATATAATAAATTATTACGCATAATAAAAAATTACCTGTGATTCATACACTTTTTTTGAGATAAAACAAAGATAACAACTGTTATTTGCAAATTTAAGAGTATCTTATATACTTTTAAATATTAGTTTTTCAGATTTTATAGCTTAAAAAGTAATCAATTTTTTAAAAAGTGTTATCATTGCGATTGTTATTGATGTATAAGAAAAATTCATGACGTGTATTTAAACATTTGACATAGCTTTAGATTATCTTTAAAGTGCATTAATTTTTTTATATTAAAAAAAAAGCAAGCTATTACGATTGTAGCTCGAATTTCGGTGGCTTGCAACAAAGCATAGCATATTTTGTTCTATTGGTAAATAAAATCTAGCTGACCTTAATAATTGCAGTTTCAATCGACTATTTAACAACAAAACCATTCAAATATTTTAACAAGAGTTGTTTAATATTAAGGATCATAACACATTTTTGTGTATATTTTGTGAAAAAGTGGAATTTAAAAAATCATATGTTTTTGATTTTTTTTAAAACGTCATAACCGCACAATTTTAATTGGTCCTTTCAGGTCTTATACTAATTTACAAGGTCAGCCAGATATAATATTCAACCATAATGGTGTTTCCACTCTTCAGTATTATGCTCCAGAGCTTCAGAAAAATAATAATAAATAGCAATAATAAACTAAAGAAATATAAAACATTCATGCAAACATATGAAGTAAAAACGATAACTTTAATAATTGTAAAAAATTATTTTTTGTATGTCGAAAAAGAATATCCATCTCAAAAAGTTTAGCTCATAGAAAGACAATAAATTTAAACAAATAATATAAATTCTAGCATATATTCGTCTATTTCTGAAAAAAATTTTCTGGCGCGGGCCACTAGATTGTCGCTAGAAAGATTTTTAAAAAAATGCTAAAAATTTTGTCACTAAAAGTTATATGCATGTTTGATTATCTAGGGTTTCCGCGTTTTTAAATTATCCAGCGAATACGAACAAAGATTTTAACGTGCGTAATTTATTTACTGTTATTTAAATGCTTAAAACACGCTTATATATATTGGTTTTGGCTGAAGTATTATGCTGTATTTACGAAACTGGCGCAGCCACGCCGCGTGGTGACCACGCCGTGGCCACGTTGGTTTTGTAAATACGGTTGATTAGTTTTTTTTCAAATACACCAGATTTAAAAAATAAACTGGAAATAAAAAAAATTAATTGGACTTATTTTTTAAATTATGTTTCTGTTTTCTTTTAACTTTAAACAGTGTTTTTTGTTGAAGTTAAACCTTTTTGCCATGAAACGTTCGTCCTGTTTAGTGTTTGCGTTTGATTAATAAAAACAAGAATATATAACACAAGAGAATGTTCGACTATACACTAAATTTTTTACCAAAATTTTGCGAAAAAAGTCGCACTTTTGAATTCGTGTGCGACTTTTCTCGCAAAAATCCGCCATTTTCTGCTAGTTTTTCCGCGCTGCGATTTTTAACACAGTGTTAGTTTTCTCGCTGTGGGGACTGCGACTTCTTTCGCACTCTATGCTGCTTTTTTCGCACTGCGATTCTGGCTGCGCAACAAAAAAAAATACAGACGCTGGTAGTCATTTTCAATGGAGTGAAACACTTCGAAACTTGTTTTATTTAATTCAAAACTTTGTAACGTTACTTTATTTTATTAAAACTAAAAAGTTTTAACATCTTAATGTAAAAAAACGACTTTTACTCATTTAAACACAAAATTTTCGCTCCGCTTTGTTTTTATTTTTTTTGTTGTGCAGCCCGACTCGCAGTGCGAAAATAATCGCAGTGCAAATAAAGCAGCATAGTATGCGAAAGAAGCCGCAGTCCCCACTGCGAGAAAACTAACACTGTGTAAAAAATCGCAGCGCGGGAAAACTGTGAAAAATGGCGGATTTTTGCGAGAAAAGTCGCACATAAATTTGAAAGTGCGGTTTTTTTCGCAAAATTTTGGTCAAAAATTTACAGTCGGACATTCTCTTGTGTTATATATTCTTGATAAAAATAACAATAAGTATCAGTATCGATTCAATTTAACTATATTATAATCATAAAATTCCTAAAAAAAATAGAAACTTTTGAGTTCATCCACAAATTTTGAGTTTAAAACTAATAAACCCATGGGATTTTTTGTCTTGCTCTGTTTTTTGTTTTGTTTTGTTGCAAACCGCCGAAATTCGAGCTACAATCGTAACAGCTTGCGTTTTTTTTAATATAAAAAAATTAATGCACCTTAAAAATAACCTAAAGCTATGGCAAATGTTAAATGTCAAATGTCAAATTATACGTCTTGAATATTTTTTATACATCAATAATGTGACGACCCAAAGTAGAAGCGAAAATAACCAGGCGCTGAAAAATTTAGACAGCCAAATTTATTGAAAAATTTGGCCGATACTGGAATTGAACCCGTAACCTCCAAAGTCGACTCTGGCGTGCTATCCATTACACCATAGGCCGGACAATGACATGGGAAAAATAATATTGTTTTTATTAACGCTTTCACTTTGAGTTTTCACGGAAGAGACACATACGCCGTATGTGTCACACCTTCCCACCAAGAGAAGAGTTGCTCTCAGCCTCTTCGATTCAATCCGCACACTTCCACCAGCCCCAACAAGCCGGTTTATTCACCGTAGAACGGGTGGGTACATTGGTATACATACCCGTAGGTGTGTATCGGCCATCAAGTATGTGACGACTCAAAGTAGAAGCGAAAATAACCAGGCGCTGAAAAATTTAGACAGCCGAATTTGTTGAAAAATTTGGCCCACACAGGAATTGAACCCGTAACCTCCAAAGTCGACTCTGTCGTGCTATCCATTACACCATAGGCCGGACAATGACATGGGAAAAATAATTGCCTTTTATTAACGATTCTACTTTGAGTTGTCACGGAAGGGACACATGCGCCGTATGTGTCACAATTACAATCGCAATGATAACACAATTTAAAAAATTGATTACTTTTTAAGCTATAAAATTTGAAAAACTAATATTTGAAAGTATATAAGATACTCTGAAATTTGCAAATAACAGTTGTTTTCTTTGTTTTATCTCAAAAAAGTGTATGAATTACAGGTAATTTGTTTATTATGCGTTTTTTTATTATTGTTTGGAATAATACTCTAAAATAACTTGTAGTTATTTACAATAGAATTTTGTAAGTTACCAAGATAGTTCTGAAAAATATAATCGGTTGTTGCTAGGAAAAGATAAGATGAATTCGGATTTAAGTATTCGGAAATGCGTCGGCAGGCGCAATAGAGTACTACATCTCGGGTGTCTCCTATGCGAGCCGGTGTCATATGATATTTTGACTCCCGGTGTAGAATGACTCCCCGGTCAAAAATCAGGGGGGTCAAAATATCATGCGAGATGTCGTATGATATGTTGACTCCCAGTGTAGAATGACTCCCATCGGGATAAAATGACTCCCCTTATTCACATTGGGGAGTCATTTTATACCGGGATATATTGACTCCCCCAAAAATTTCCATACATTATTACTTAAAACTGTGCACTTCCGCTCACTATATTTAACGTGTGTAAGTTCACTGTTAGTAAAATGTTAAAGTTAAACAAATTCGCCCCCGACAGCACTTTTTGACTTACCCAAGGCTTCCGCTAAGGCTTTTTTTATAAGCCTCAGCATAAACCTTCCCTTAGGTCTTTTGACTAATCTTAAACCTAAGCCTTAGCCTAAGCCTAAGCCTGAGCCTAAGCCAAAACCTAAGCTTAAAACTGAGCCTAAGCCTAAGCCAAATCCTAAAACTAAGCCTAGCCTAAGCCTGAGCCTAAGCCAAAGCCTAAGCCTAAGCCTACATATCAGATTGAACCTAAGCTTTAACCTAAAGCTAAAATTAAACTTCATCGTAAGCTTATAAGCTGAAGCATAGCCAAAAACTGCTGCGGGGGCGAATTTGTTGGGGGCAAATTGACGGAACACCGAGCAAAGGTATATTGTTTTTAAAAAGTTTAAAGAAAAGTTTTGTGGTCTGATCGGCAAAACCATTGCATTTACATTTATATTGAAAACAGGCATGTGTCATAGTATACACAATTAAGAATAAGTGACATCTAACCAGCGCCAAATGTATGATAAAAATTAAAATTAATTTTTAAAAGTTTTTACAATACAAGAAACAGGGGAGTCATTTTATCCCGCAGGGAGTCATTCTACACCAGCGCACAACCCCTGTAGAATGACCGGGGAGTCATTCTACACCGGTGTATTTTGACCCCGGGAGTCAAAAATTAGGGTAGTCGAAATATCCCGCGACACCGGCAAACAGACGTTTTTTGAAACGCTTGAGATTTTTTTCTCGCTGTTTTTTCCAAAAAAAGGTCGAGTTGCCCTTTAGAATAGAGTAGGGGCAAAAACACATCATCTCTTCTGGAGTACAATTTAGAAATAAGGTCTTCAATTAAAGTCTGAAATACTTGATACTTATGATTAATATAAATTAAGTTTATAACATACAAATCGCCTAATATAAAATTGTCAAAACGAAGAATATTTTTTGACAATTATATCTATATTTTTTAATTATTATTTATTTTTTATTTTTTTATAATTTAATAAAACAAAACAAGTTATTTGGAGTATTTCCATCATTACAAAGCGGAAAAATAATAATGATTAATAAATTAATAATTTTTTAAATATATTTTGGTTTAATGTAAATATTTCTATTATCCTCAATATATGTAGCTTAAAACTATTACCTGGCTGTTATTATAATAATACTAAGAGATTTTTTATAAGCTTTTAATTAAAAAATTTTGGTGTAATAATTGATTAAAATAAAACCTCTTAAAATGATGACAACGTAATGAAAACTTTATCTTTCTAATTTTTAACATTTTGAATGTTTTCTAGTTCTTTTGAATATAGTAATAAAACTTTAGTCTGTCTGTAGATTTATATCTACTATCTGGAATCACTGATGATAAATATTTTTTTAAAAATTTTAGTCTTGGCTGTTTAGAACTCATTTTGAGCAGAGTTGTGCTAGCTAACAAAGTTTTTTTTGTCAGTTGTTTTACTATGGTGGTCACACTGGTAACGAGTGTAGTTTTTTAAGAAATTACAATGAATAACCATATAAAAACCAGTTAAAACAATGCCTTTTATTTTTGCTATTTGTTCTAATTCAATTTCAATTTTTTGGTGGTTTTGATTGTTTAACAATCAAAGCAATAAAAGTCAATCTTTTCATTTAAATATTACATCCATTTTTTATTCATTGTAGAAGAGTTGTTACAAATCAACAAAATTTACATAGTCAACTATATAGTTTAGGTATAAAATGAATTCTGTAAAAACTAAAAATAATTAAATTTATTAAATATTGTACAAATAAAATAATTATAAAATATTATTATATTTATGCATAGTACTACTGCACAAACTTATTTACCATTGTTATCAAACTAATGTTCGTTCATAAAAATTATTCAACATACACTGTATATGCCCTGCAAAACAAAACAAACAACATATTTAACGAACATATATTACGATTACTTTATTGATTTTTGAACTTGAAACTGAAAAAATTTTAGAGTGGAATTTTGAGTTGAAAATAGAGAATATGGACTTTTAAGCTGGAAATCGTTAAAACCTAATGTTCCGAAATATTAAACAAAGACAATTTCCCATGCACTGATCGCAATACGAACATCACTATAGTTTTGTGAGAATAGTCGCTTGCAATAGATGGTTAATTTAGTAAAATTTGCACTAGCCATTTAAACTAAAATTCTTCAGGCTTAAATTAAGAGAGTAACCGCTTTCCATCAAGGATAAATAAACGCGCAAGCCAAAAAATAAGCAAAAGTTGTTAGTGGTAATGTAACCAATTATTATTGAGTTGCATCACGTGATGTTTTCACAAAGAAAGAGTGGTTACCTGCCCACTCTCTAATTTCATCCTAATGGAATTCATCTTTGGCAACTTAGTCGCAGTTAACTAGCGCAACTCACATTTTAGGTTCAACCAGTACCATCCTCAGACTGAAGGTAAAAGGTGGAAGTCCTTGGACGCGCTTTCCGCTTCTTTAATAGCGCACAATAAGAAAGCGCAGAATTATTTCGGCTTAAGAAATCTACCGGAAGCTTATCAGTACTATTCTTTGGAACGTTTCAAAAAACCTCCGAAACCGCTGTAAGAGCGTAAGAGCAAAGTTAGCTTATAGTGCCGCTTTGCTATACTAACTCTTTTGGATGTTCCTTGATTCTAATAATATAGCTAATTAATTTTCATAATCCTTTAATCAAAAAAATCAAACAAAACAAGCAGTTATCACGTTGTGGAGCAAGAAACTTAATCAATTAGAAATAGCGAAAAAAAAACTGGTTTTTTTGGATAGTATAAACAAAAATATATAATACTATAATTATATAGTATTATATATTTTTGCTATAACCGCAGATTAGATGTGTTTTGTTGAACTTCTTCTGTCTTTTTAACGTTTTTTTATTTTAATAATTTTTGTGGATTTACTTTTAAATAACTTGATGTAATCTTTTTGTATTTGGGAACCGTAATTGCAAAGATTAAGACAAACGTTAAAAATTTTATTATCTCGAGAGCTTTCGGTAAAACATGATTACCATTATCAATCATACAGATCTAAAAACCAAAAGGTAAAGCATAAAACGTGAAAAATTGTACTATAATATAAATGAAATAAAACTGCACAATATAAAATACTACTTAATGTGGAAAAACCTACTAAATTTTGACTATTTAAAAAATAGGTAACTGTATGTAAAACGTTAGGACAAACGGTATTATGCTAATAATATAAAACTGATTTTAAACAAAGTTTTAAAAACATTTTAAAAAGTGTTTTTAAAAAATTTTGCGAAATTTCGCAGAAACGTGCGAATAAAATTCATTATACTGATAAAACAGGAGAAAAAAAATTTTAAGAAAACAAAATTTTTTTAAAAAAATACTAAAAAAAGAACAAAGAAAAACGCGCCAGAAAAACTTTTTTATAAAATTACATAATTAAAACTTATGATAAAAACACAACATTCGGAATAAATATAAAGGTTCAGAGGCTACTTGTACGTTAAGCTCAGGTTGATATTTGCGGATTAGTAGGTTGATAGTACAATTTTTCACGTTTTATGTTTTACCGTTTGGTTTTTAGATCTTTATTATTGATAATGTAATCGTGTTTTACCGAAAGTTCTCGAGATAATAAAAGTTTTAACGTTCGTCTTACTTTAAAATAATATAATATTTTCTACCTTTCTATTTGTTGCATTGATTTGAACTACTGACAGAAACACCCAAAAATCAGCTCTTTTTAATGCATTAAATAGAGTTTACGGTCTATGACTCCATGATTGATTAATTACATAGTGCGCTTGGTACGGGGTCTTTAGAGCCACAAGCAGGGAACTTGGAGCCACGAGCAATGGGAACTTAAAGCCTTTCAGAAAAAATTGGTTTGGGGTTAGATTTAGGCTTCGCTTAGGCTTAGGTAAACGTTTTAGCGATTTTTATTTTCGGCTCCAAGTTCCCAACTCACGGCTCCAAGTTCCCCACCTACGGCTCCAAGTTCCTTATTTTTGGCTCCAAGTTCCAGCTCCAAGTTCCCAAGGCTCCATCGACCCTAAATCAGTGCGCTTTCATAATAAGAATCATTTTCACAGTGAATCATTGACCCAAAAGACAACCAGATAAATGATTAATATTACTTATATTGTGTTTGTTAAAACTAAATAAAAATAACGTATGTAAATTTGTTGGATGCATTATTAATAATGAAATGAAATAATATTGTAATTAAAAGTTTTTTTTTCGTTAAATTACTAATGTTGCTGTTCGTGCTTCTATTTATATTATTAATATAGGCAAACACTAAATTCCACCGACTCCGACTCCGACTCTGTCCAAAATCTACGGTAATCTACCGTACTTTTTAATATTATGCAAATTTTATTCTAGGCCTAAGCCTAAGCTTAACCTGCACATCAATATAAAATTTGCAGAAATTTGAGGCGGAGTCGGAGTCGGAGTTGGTGGAATTTAGTGTTTGCCTTAATATACAAAGTTGGAACTACATATTGGACAGTTTTTACGATTTTTGGTTTTTTCTCCTCGCTCAAACGACGTTATATTGATATTCAGTGTGTATCAATAAGCCATTTTGTTCTGTGCTAGTAACGTGGCGTTCAGAAATATGAGGCCGAATAAATGAGTTTTTTTAAAGAATGTAAAAAAATTAGTTATTTTTAGCTTTTTGTTTAAAAAATAAACAATACAGGACTTGAAGCCGTAATTTCTAGCCTTAGTATCTCAGTGACAGTTTCTGGCTTACACAATTAACGGCTAGCTTGTAGAACTTTGTATCTATAAGACGTCATATTTTAGAAACATTATCACAACAGGAGTTACATAAACTCATGCTGCGAACGGTTTCATCATCACTTACAGCTTTACACTTTGGAACACGTATTTATAAGACGTCAAAGTTTTTGAAACATTATCATAACCGGAATCGTTACATATGTTTCAGAGTGGACGATCCATTGTTTCGGCTGCCGATAAACTACTTGGATCAGAGCAAGGGAAAGTTGAGACGAGGTCATTCTCTGGACAATCTGGCCATGTCCGCCGCCCTCAATCCTAACGGTTCTTGGTACGACGCGGGAAAGAGCAAACAGGGTATCAGCCACGAGTCTATAGGCGATCTAGGCACGTGAAAGTTTTTTTTTTAGTTTTTTGTTAATAATCCATAATTTTGCTATGCTATTCAATTAAAATGGGTTTTACTATAAAGACTTTTTTGTTTTGCCTAAAAAATTAATAATTTTCTGTTACTTTACAGCCGCTATTCAGTCTACGCTCAAGTTTATAATACATTTAGAATCATGGACTACGTTGGGATTGAATAAAAACAACTGAGTTTTTGATAAAACCAAATTTTATTGTAAAACTTTCTCATAAATTTTCAAATCAGTCATCAATCAAATTTCTAGCTTTGACCTTTTTTTAGCTTACAAATTTTGACTTAATTATTTTTGAACAAATGCTAAATTACTATATGAACTTTTCAAATTGGTTTGAAAACAAAAAATGATTGAAAAACTAAATGCATGCAGCTATGAAAACTCCATAGTTCGGCAATAGAAAAATAAATATAGACTAGTTCGGAATAAGCATCTTTTACTGTACGAGAGAGGGTACAAAAAGAAAAAAATAAAATTTGAAAAAATCTTAGCTTTCTTAGTTTCTTAAGTTTAAACCTATACTTCATAAAAATTACTACACGATGATATGTTTCACTACGTTGAAGTGCTGTAATATATCAGTTTGTGCTCAATAAATTTTTGTTTTTTAATTAAACGTCACAATAGTTTAAAATCACCACTAAAATAGTATTATCCTGAACAGTGATTTCGAATTAGTAAAAATAAAGATGAAATTTGTGCTTTTAAACTAATTTTAAACCTACATAGTTTTTTTCAATGTTTTGCTTGTAAAACTATTCAAAACTTAAAAATTAATTTTAAAAAGTCCATTCCAAACTTTTAAATTAAGCATTTTCTGTAATTGAAACATTAAAAAACTGGAAAACAAGCGCGCCAGCAGCGCCGTACCTATAAAGCGGCAAAAACTAAAAATCCCCAAAAACTGCTTTTGCTTTTGCAATATTTAAAAAATATTTAAGAAATTTTGAGGAGAAGGGGTCGAGATTTTAAACCAATAAGTATTTAAAATATTTTAAACCGTAAAATGTACTAGTCGCTCGCTGTTTCTCAATTTTCCCTCTACATATGATTGGCGCTAGTAGTTATGTACCCTCTTCCTAACACTAAAAAACCCTTATTCCGAACTAGTCTATAAGAAAATACTGTATAGTATTTTATTGTTTAGGAAATACTCGATCAAAATGGGAACGCAGAGTAGAAAATTCCCGGTCCCCTATGGCTATGGAACAGAATATCGCCTATACTAATGTGAACGACACTATGCAGCGCAGTCACACTCCCACATCTTTTCATCAGACCTTCAATCAGAATCAGCACTCGCATATGAACGGCAACGCAGTGGAAATGGAAGGCAAAAGGTGAATACGTAATACCTTACGTAATAGCAAGAATATATAACACAAGAGAATGTCCGACTGCACACTAAATTTTTGACCAAAATTTTGCGAGAAAAGTCGCACTTTTGAATTCGTGTGCAACTTTTCTCGCAAAAATCCGCCATTTTCTGCTAGTTTTTCCGCGCTGCGACTTTTAACAATGTGTTAGTTTTCTCGCAGTGGGGACTGCGACTTCTTTCGCACTCTATGCTGTTTTATTCGCACTGCGATTATTTTCGCACTGCGAGCCTGGCCGCGCAACAAAAAAGAATACAGACGCTGGTAGTCATTTTCAATAAAGTAAAACACTTCAAAACTTGTTTTATATAATTTTAAAACGTTGGAAAGTTACTTTATTTTATTAAAACTAAAAAGTTTTAACATTTTAAGGTAAAAAAAACGACTTTTACTCATTTAAACACAAAATTTTCCCTCAGCTTTGTTTTTATTTTTTTGTTGTGCAGCCCGACTCGCAGTGCGAATAAAGCAGCATAGAGTGCGAAAGAAGTCGCAGTCCCCACTGCGAGAAAACTAACACTGTGTAAAAAATCGCAGCGCGGGAAAACTTGCAGAAAATGGCGGATTTTTGCGAGAAAAGTCGCACACAAATTTGAAAGTGCGACTTTTCTCGCAAAATTTTTGTCAAAAATTTAGTGTACAGTCGGACATTCTCTTGTGTTATATATTCTTGGCAATACGTACTCCATACTCCTTTATCCCTGAATACGTAATCCATAATACCTAATTTACTAAGCAGTTTATTTTGCAGAAATAAACAATTTTACGTGACAAAAACAAAACCTTTTTATTTGGTGCATTTTTGCCGCTGTTAAGTAAGAATAAATAAAAACAAGTGTTTGCAGATAACTTTTTAAAAGCTGGAACACCTTTTTTATTGACAATTGGCAATGAAGTGAGTTATGACAATTATGCCGAATTTTTCAAACACTTTTAAGCTTTCAATAAACTGTAATATACCGCATACTTTTCAAATTCACAGTTCCAATGTCTTAAAATTGAATTTCGCCAAAACTATATTTTTTTAATTTTGACTAAAAAAACATTAAAAAAACATGTCATTATCCATTTTTTTTTTGTTTTTAAAATCTATCCATTGAGTTTTCATTTCAGCTTTATTAGCGGTTTTGTTGTTTTGTGAAGTCATTCTGTTTGCGTGGCGTTTTTTACAGTTTAGCGTATTTTGGTTTCTTAATTGCTTTTTAACATTTTTATTGAAAATATAACATTGTATCGATTTGATATTTGAACGACAATAATTTGAAGCCACTTTCGATTTTGTACAACAAATAATTAACGATGAATTAAATTTTTGCAATCCAGTAATTTCTTAAAAATTAGGGCAAGACCACATCCAGTAAAAAAAAACGAAAACAGTTAGATAATGCCAAACTGATTTCGTCTTTACCAACAAATACCGGGAGTATAATTGCAAACAGATCTTCTCAGCCCTTGTGATATTCTCAAATTGACGACTACAAACAAAATTTGGTTATTATATTTTAATTACTGAGCGAGGGATGAAAAAATTTTATTACAACATAAAATTTGTTGAACATGTTTTAGAAACCCGCGTCCATATCGTTCTGCAAGGGAAGAAAGTATGGAAAGAGAAAAACAGTTATTATTGTACTACATCGGTTCAAAACCCTATATGCTTCAAGAATTAGGATTCAGCATACCACACTCTCTAAGGCACAAACTCAGCTCACTTGGACCAACTATACCACAGGTTACTTTTTACATTAACGAAAAACATAGCCATATAGCAATATAAGTACACTTGTTTTATTTCATAGCTAATCTGCTCTTCCTTCAGTTCAGGTCTGGACCGTCCACCTCTCGCCACGTTAATCCTCTCTTTCCATTCTTCAGGAAGATCAGCCACTGCAAAAGGTTAACCCCAAAGTGTTTGTGATCCCAAAGTCGTGTTTATTTGTGACTGAAGATGAGATGTTTGGTTTGAGTACACTTTTTCTTATTCTATGGAAGATTCTCAGCGATCAATGTACTTTGTACTTTGCACTATTTGTTATTGTTTGCATTTGATATAATAAAGAACTATCCGTGCTATTCATGAAACTTTTGAACCCGGTCCACTTTGGACTGAATCCGTTTGATTGTTAGAAAGTGGACTGGGTCCAAAAAAAACGGGTACCCAGTCCACTTTTCCGTTGATCGAAACGAACTTTTCCGGTGATAAAAACGGACCCAATTCACTTTCCGATGATCAAAACGGACTGCGACCGTTTTTACGCAGACCGTTCTGCGTAAAAAACGGACTCAGTCCAAAATGAAAAGTTTTATGAATAGCACGGTATACTTATTCCGAGCCTTATGTATGTACAAATAGATATATTGATTTTTTAGTGCGAGTCCTTGTATCCACGGCAATCTAATTTACATATGTAAAGACGCGTTTAGTGAGAAAATTTTGGAAATTTGTAAATGTGTAATTTTTTGAAAAATTTGCAAACTGTTTGTATTTAATACAATGAAAAATTTGCATGGTATTTATATGTTAATATTTTTATTACAAGCTTAGGAAAACTAAAAAGTTTAGAAATGTTTTACTACCAATTTAAAATAGTAATAAAAAAGTTCCATTCAAAATTTAAAAAAAAATTATTTATACTTAGAAACACCCAGTAAAAATGTAAATTAAATTTACTAAGACATTAGTTTTTTAAAAAAGTTTTAACGTCAACAATTTGGCTTTAACTGGTTGGAACTATTTCCAAATCCAATTTTTTTTGTTTTAATGTGATTGATAATTTAATTTTTATCTCTTATTGGTGATGCTCTCTTAAGTGGCAGATCCACCCCGCATCACCAAATATGAGATCTTAACTGTTGATTTAATTTTTATCTCTTATCAGGATTAATTGATAAAACAATTATTAAATTAATTTTTTCAGGTAGAACTTAAAGAAGTTCAAGACAAAAGTGGCAGGTCCACCCCGCATCACCAAATGCAGTTTAGACAACAGCAGCAACAGCAGCAACAGCTTCCCCAGTATCTGCAGTCCCAGCAGCAGTTTCAACAGTCGCAGCTTCCTCCGCACCAGCCACCGCAACACCAAAAAGAGCCACTCGGACCGTACCAGCAATATCATCAACAGTACCACAACCAGCAACAATTTAATCAACAACAGCAACTGCAACAACAGCAAATAATGGGAAACGGATTTGACAGCGATATTTCAAGGTGAGTTGATTTCTTTTTATTTTAACCTGCTTTTAAGCTCTAAACCACCTGTTACTAAGCTCTTGGACCCTACCAGCATTGTCAGCAACAGTACTACAACCAGCAGTTATAGATTTGTAAGTGATATTTCAAGGTGAGCTATTTTTTTTATTTTACCCTGTTTCTAAGCTTTGTACTACCTCTAGACCACCTGTTACCAAGCTTTTGGACTCTATCCAGCCCTAAGTTAAGCTCTAGACCACCTGTTTCTAAGCTTTTGAACTCTATCCTACTTTGCAGTAAGTTCTATACCACTTCTAGACCATCTGTTTTTTAACTCGTGGACCCTAGCCTAAGCTCTAAACTACTTCTAGACCACCTGTTTCTAAGCTCTTGGACCTTACCAGCAATATCATCAACAGCACCACAACATGCAGCAGATAGATTTAATAGTGATATTTCAAGGTGCAGAGCTGATCTTCTTAAATTTTAACCTGTCTCTAAGCTCTAGACCACATCTAGATCACCTGTTTTTAAGTTCCTAGACCCTATCCTACCTTACATGAAGCTCTAGACCACCTATAGACCACATGTTTCAAACCAAATGATCCTACGAGTAATATTATCAGCAGCATCAAAACCAACAGCAGTTTAATCAACAGCCGCAACTGCAACAACAGAAAATAAAGGGAATGGATTTGACAGCGATCTTTTTAGGTGAGCCTATTTTTTATTTACATTTCATTGTGTTACACCTATTATATATTTCTAGATCCTTCATGATGTTTTATACATTGAAATAAACGTGTTTTAATAAATTTCACCTTTAACACCATGTCTAAACTCTAAAGCAAGCACTTTTTTTATAATATTTGCTTGTTTAAAGGCAAAGTACACTTGAACGAGGTGGACGCTACATCAAAAACACCCATCCCAGTCAACGAAAACTGATCAAGAAACCCAGTTTCGAAGGGAACCCGCAAAATCCCGGCGAGGAACCACCAATGCAAAACGGGGTGTATTTGTCGCAAGGAGAATCCCTGATAGCGAGAGAAATACGAGAATATAAGAACAGAGAAGAAGAATTGCGAAGAAGCAGATCGCAGCTGGGGCTGCCCAATTTAGAGGTATTTTTTTTGTTAATAAGTACGGTAAAGTTACTAAATTTTTGAAAAGTAAATACTTAAATGAGTGAAAGAGAGAATCTCTCATAGCGAGAGAAATACACGAACATAAGAACAGAGAAGAAGAATTGCGAAGAAGTAGATCCCAGTTGGAGTTACCCAATAGTTACTGAATTTTTCAAAAGTAAATACTTAAAGCTTTAAAAAAACGGTTATACTAAAAAAAAATTACAATAGCGATTTCAAACTTGTTATAAAAGGAAACATACAACCCAGCTTACCACCATGATTTGCAATCTTGAATCGACAATACAACTATTTTTTAAGCAAAAATGGTTAATATTAGAGTTTACCTTACTTTAACAGTTATTTAGCAAATCATTCAATTTAAAACAAAAATGCAATTTTCTAAAGAATAAAATTGATTAATTTTTGTATATTTTCTGAAAATGTGAGAATTAAACAGAATCTGCGTTTTAACAAAAATTGTTTTAAAAAAAAATCATAGCCGCAAATGTTAATTGTTCTGCTTATGTTTTCCTCCTTACAAACTCACAAGGTCCCATATATGAATCAACCATAGCACAGGCAAAAAAAAATAAATTTCAGATTATTTTGGAGAAAAATCTATGACCAAAAGCTCAATTTCTTAGGGCGAAGTCGCTTAATTTCAATTGAATACTGAATAACCAAAACCATTTTTCCAAAATTAAAGCCGTGAAAAATGAATAGCATAAATTTCAAGAATACTTTTTAAAGTGAATTACTTTTAACGCCAAAGATTGCATTGACAATGCACTTCAATGATTGCGCTTTTTGACTGCAAATGATAGAATGCAATAAATAGTTGCAAACCCACTTGCAAATCTAAAATTTTTGTTGTATGAAGTTGAACAATAAACAAAAAAAACAATAAACAATAAACAGAACCAAAAATATTTTCGTTAGTGACAAGTTAATCTGGTAAAATCAAAAGTTTATGTAAAGTTTAAAGGTTGTTAATTGATGCCAAAGTTACTCTTGGTTTTAGATGGCTGTGTTCGTTTTAAGTATTCTTATATCAAGCTGTGTACATTCTGTATTATCAGTAATTTTTCATTGATACAGTGTTTAGGATATATACGAAACTTGGCTGGAAGGAGAAGACCATTCTCAGCTGGTTGAAAATACCCTGAGGGCTCATTCTATGGACCACTTGCAAATGACTGGAGGGGATTTCGGGGCGTCCCAAAGTTTGCCGAGGTATTCATCTCATTATTTTCAGTAATTTTTTTTAACGGAACGGGTTGCGGAAAAACTGGAAAGCTTTAAAGTTGACTGTTGAAATGAATGGAATTGAAAATAAAGTGTTAAAGCGCCTAAACTGAACGAAGTAGTGAAGCTTGTTACATTGTAAGAAACAGTTTGATGGAGTATATAATGTTAATTGCTGAATATATGCCAAGTTTATGCAGCTTACCTAAAAAGTTGACTGTTGAAATGAATGGAATTGAAAATAAAGTGTTAAAGCGCCTAAACTGAACGAAGTAGTGAAGCTTGTTACATTGTAAGAAACAAGATCTGTGTTTAATGGAGTATATAATGTTAATTGCTGAATATATGCCAAGTTTATGCAGCTTACCTAAAAAATTAAAATTGTTTAGTTATTTTTTAGTAATTTCCCAAAAATTTTTTATTATTAAATCGATTACATTTTGTATACTTTTATTTTGTAAACTTTAATCATATTTTAAACTTTTTTTGTTAAACCCTTTGTGCTTTTAAATGGCATTCATTTTAATTTTGTGCCGTATTATTTTTTAGTTGTCGTTTGATAAAACGTTTTAACCGTTTTTGATTATTTTCCTGTCTTAAACGCAGGTATAAAGTGCGTCTGAACCTTTTTTCAGTTATTTGTTTAAGACGAAAAATTTATTATTGACCAATTTACCATTCTCATCTATGCTTAAAGATGCGGTGCGGAATCAAACTTTTTGTTTTCGATTTTGATATTTTTTGTGAAAACATTACCCCTGATCCCAATAGCCCACAAAAATTTTTTCAACAAAATATCTCCAGTGGTTCAGAAGTTATGACCCCTCAAAAATGGTGTTTTTTGACAATTCTGTACGTGACAGATCCAATTAGCATAACGACATACGATACAAACTATACCGCAAAACGCCCCTCTCTCCTCTCTTGACCCCCCAGCAAAAATCTGTATATTACAACTTCCCCCAACAAACCCCCTACTCTTTAGCAGGGCCTGATTTTGTGAAAGGCCCATCCTTTTTTTCCTTCACTTTTTTTAGCGAAAAAATCGAGGGTGTATTTGTACAAAAAACGCAATATCTCGACAAATACTGCACCAATCTTAACGATCAAGGTATCAAATTAAAGTAAAGAGTAGCCGCTTTCTTTGAGTGCATAATTTGTAACAAAAATCTTTATACACATTGAGTAATCTGTCACGTACGGAATTGTCGAAAAACGCCATTTTCGGAGGGTCATACTCTTGAACCATTGGAGATATTTTGTTGGAAAATTTTTTGTGGCCTATTGGGGGCTGGTGCAAAGTTTTCTCAAAAAATTATTAAAATCGAAGACAAAAAGTTTGACTCCGCACCGCACCTTTAAGACGCGTTTTCCCAACTTCAAAAAATCAGAAAACTTGAATTAAAATTTTGTAACATTATTAAAATCAATTTATGAGATTTCAAAAAATATTCTTCTCATTTACTGTGTGGTTTGATTTTTATTTTGATACATTCTGTTTTTATATTGATAAAGATGCAAGTAAAGGTCTCGGACCATATTTTCCAAAAAACTAAAACAAATTTAAAGAATCATTACGATAAAGAAAATTATTTCAAAGTTTAAAAGTTTATTTATTTTGCATAAAGCAGGATACGAAGGTCCGATGTTACTCAACACTAACTTCACAACATATTCTACATATAACAATATTAACATTATCACAATGTAGCTTGTCTTAATTGGGACTCGATCCAGGGACCTTCAGTATGCAAGACGTAAGATCTGCCACTGCGCCGAAACCTGGACATTATTATTTATGATTATTCCGATATAAGATTTAAAAAAAGGTAAAATATTATTTTTAAATATTATTTTCTATTTCTTCTATGGGTAATTAAATTCGAACCATGTCAATTTATAGACCATTTTATTTATGTTTGGGTGTCAAATATTACTCGAAGTAGTTTGTAACTGTAATATTACATTTAGTTGAAAATATACAATATGCTTAAATTAAAGTAACAAAAGTATTACAAAAATCAACTTACTATTGGCACCTTGCACTGAAACCTGTTACATACATAGAGTATGCAAACACTAACATTGTTGAGTGTGCGGAAAATACCGTAATGAGGCAATTTTTCTAATAGAAGGGAGCTGCGAAGGGAGCGGTGGAAGGAGGCGGAATAAAAACGGAGATTTAAAAAGACCCAAACTTTTCATTAAATAAAACAACTTTTAATAAAAACATATGAAATGCTAATGTATATAATTAATATTAACTTAAAATGTAATAAACTAAACGGTAAAACATAAGTTTCATTAATAAAATGTATATCTCCACCTAAATTCAACTCCCGAATTACTACCCCATTTCATCTTAGGTAAAAAATCGATATGCAGCGTTCGTTAGTTTAATTTCTGTTGGTTTTGGAGGGTTATTCCGACAAGAAACAACTTGGTTTTATGGACTTTCGTGGTCCTATTTTTTTAAATTTTTTCACATGTAAATCTCATTTAAATTGTTTAAAACAGACATTTTTTAATAAACACTAGGAAACACAATGAATATAATGTTACATTAAAAAATCCTGGTGATTTCGTCTTTCGCTTTTAAAAACATTTGCATCAATTACGGTATTTCCGCACAATCAGCAATCCTAGTGTTTGCTACACCTTATTTATATTACAAGTTTCAGTGCAAGGTGTCTATAATCAAACAATTCTTAG